>WNWU01000006.1:46641933-46675626 GCA_012654045.1 Ptyas mucosa | reverse complement strand
TAATATAATATAATATAATATAATATAATATAATATAATATAATATACAACATGACTTTTTTTCCATCTTCCTCTCTGGCAACAAGTGTAGCTTTTTACCTATGCCCAAAGGTACGCTTAGTCTTTTTCTTCTCCATCTTGACATCAAGGGATGGGGAATTGTAAGCCTCCTCTTTCATTGTATGGGCTCAAGTGTTTTTTGAAAATAAAGGAGAGATCTTTGCTTTTCTCTTTCTGCCACAGCAAAATGAGATGGTGATCCTCTCAACCTGTCAAATTATGATTTCCATAAGAAAGAACTAGCTTTGGGTTGATTCATACCACATATCTAACTGCACCAGGAAAGTGGGAAGAAGAATGATTTGCAGGGAAAGAAGCTGCCAAGGGTGATTTCCCAGTGCATCTTCCTTTCTGTTGGCAAAGATGGAGGGGTTTTGGGTGGGCAGCTGACTGGGGCATTCTCTGCAGACTGTATGGTGCTCACAGGGTTGCAGGGGGCCATTCCTGGTCTGAAGAAATTACACAGAATTTCTCAATAATTGTTGAGCACAAGTGAAGACACTCAAAAAGGATATCCTAGATCCGTGATGGCGAACCTATGGCACGGGTGCCACAGGTGGCACGCGGAGCCATATTGGTGGGCACGCGAGTGTTGCCCTAGCTCAGCTCCAGCGCGCATGTGCGCACCAGCCAACTGATTTTCAGGCCTCCCAGTCCCACTGGAAGTTGGGAAACTGACTGTTTCCGACCTCCAGAAGGTCTCCGGGGAGATGGGGAAAGCTGTTTTTCCCCTCACAGGCTCCTAGAAAGCCTCTGGAGCCTGGGGAGGGGGAAAAACGGGCCTACCAGGCCCACCGTGCCATAAGCAGGGGGAAGTGTGGGGGGTCACATGCGCATGTGTGGGAGGGCAGGGTGCATTGAATTATGGATGTGGGCACCCGCACTCATGACCCCCCCACGCTCCCCCCACTTTTGGCACACGACGACAAAAAGGTTACCCATCACTGTCCTAGATCAATACCAATTTTTTTTTGCAATGATAAAAACTGCTATGGCATTTGGAAAAAATGTTTTGCTACATTTTTCTACAGAAGTATATAGTTTATGTAGCCCTTAAGCCATATAGTGTGGCTTGCAAAACGCCTAATAATTCTATACAATGTAAACCCAGAAAGAAGTTAAAACAAAAATGCTTAGGTGCTGGCTAAAGAACTAAATTCTTCTCAGTGGATAAGGCTATAGCACCAAAGTGCAAACTTTATCTACTTGTCTATTTTTTACTTAACTGATACAGGCTGAGTGAAAAACACATGTGGAAGAACTGCAGCGAAACTGTCAGCTGTTCCTGAAAACATTTAGGGTATTCTCTTCCCCTGAAATCAGGCTCTTGCTATTCCAAAGAGGGGTTTCCTTCTCACAATCACCAGAATTGTCTTTGACGAGGCCTTTTTTTTTAACTCTTGCACTGTTTCAGTATATAATGGATATAAAAAGTCTACACATTCCTATTAAAATGCCATGTTTTTGAGATGTACATCTGACATGTTATATTAATGGTGGGAAAAAACTGAAGTTATTTATCTCGATCCGATTTTTTTTACATCTCAAAAACCTGGTATTTTAACAGAAATGTGTAAACCTTTTATATCCACTGTAATTTAGCCATCGTAGCATCCTTAATATTACAGGGCTTGATTTAATTCTTTAGTTGATGATGGAGCTAGCAAGGAAGTTCTAGATCAGAGATGTCAAAATGGCAGCCCATGGGCCAGATGCATCATACACAGGCCACGCCATCTGGGCTCTGCAAAGTCAAAAAATGCCGCGATAGATCATGATACATCATGTGATGCGATCAAGTTTGACACCCATGTTTTAGATGGTCATAGCAACAATATTTCAGGCTATTTAGCATCCTTTCTTCAGCTTTCTGTTTTCTGCATAGGTATGAAACTTGCTTCAAAGACCACTATTTCCTGATAGATATTTTGACCATGAATTCATTATAGTACTTTAGTACTTACCCAAGACTATGTCTCTGAGCTAAGAACGTCTTGCTTTCAAATTCTGTTACAGTGCACGTTGTTGCTTACTGATTTATATGTAACTACTTGTCTTCTTCTTAGGCTATGGACTAGACAGTATCCATGAATCAAGCGATCCAAGAGAAGCTGTAAAAAAAGCTGAGGCAATATTCATTGGTAAATATTAACCTCTTGAAAGAATTTGCACAAATTGTCTTCTTGATAAGCCTATGCTAAGGTACAAAAAGGCAAAGGTAGTAGGGTAGTAAAGAGACTTCTTAACTCTACTTCTGCTTTTTAAGTGTTATGGCAGAAACAGGCTTTTCAGAATGCTTTGGGAGTCCTTAACATTGGTTTTTAGTTCATGTATATCTGCAAGTCAGTGCTTTAGTGCTTTAACCACTAAAAGTTGTATTTAGGTAATAGCCTTACATTTGGCAAGTGTATTACACTGAACCAGACTCTGGTCTTTTTAACATAGATGAATCTTTACGCTTCAAGGTATTGGTTACCACCTTTAAAGCGCTCCATGGCTTAGGACCCGGGTATTTATGAGACCGCCTTTGGCCACCAATAGCCTCCCATCGACCAGTACGCTCCCACAGAGAGCGGCTCCTCAGAGTGCCGTCGGTCAAACAATGCCGACTGGCGGTCCCCAGGGGGAGAGCCTTCTCTGTGGGGGCACCTATCCTCTGTAATGAGCTGTCCCCGGAGTTACGGCGGATCCCGGACCTACGCAACTTTCACCGTTCCCTAAAGACGTTTTTATTCCAGCAATCCGGGCTGGCCTAACTCTTTTAAACTCTTTTAATTTGTTTTAATTTTAAACTGTTTAATTAGGGGTTTTAATACAGGGGTGCTTTTAATTGTGGGCCAAATTAATTTAATCGGATTTTAATACTGTTTTTACATTTTTTTTATTTCTTGTGTTTTATCTGTTGGCTGTTCACCGCCCCGAGTCCTTCGGGAGAAGGGCGGTATATAAATATAAACAATAAATAAATAAATAAATAAAATAAATCTACATCAGAAAAAAGGAACTTTCAGTATTTTCACTATAGACCACCTGATTCTGAATATATATTAATGATCACATGCTAGAGGTGGGCAGAGTCAACTCACATATGATCCTTCTTTCACACTGATAACATTCACATCAGTAGTGGGTTCCTCCTGGTTCGGCCCGGTTCAGCCGAGCTGGTAGCGGTGACGATATGATGTCACCAAACTGTTCCCTTTGTTCTGGAGCTGGGCCCTCCCGCCCCCCGTCCCCCGTCCCCCCCGCATTATTCTTACCTTTTATTTGGCCCCACCCCCAATCTATTGCTGCCTCCCGAGTCCCAGCTGATCGGCTGTTTAAACTCTGGCTGCGGGGCTTCAAAGGGCCACCCTACAGCTGATCAGTGTTAAAAGACCGGTGCCTCCAAAAACGAATGAGTAGACCAGTACAGCTCTGCAAGCAGTTAAAAGCCTGGTAAACCAGTACCTCTGCTAAATCCTAAAGAATTGTCACATGACCATCAAGCCATGCCCACAAAATAAGCCACACCCACAGAACCGGTAGTAAAAAAAAAAATTAGAATCCACCCCTGATTCATATTCTGGACTCTCCATGTAGCAAAATCGTTTTGATTGTATTCCAGAAATGATCAGGAATAACATTACAGATCCTTCAGTTAAGATTTGAAGTACAGGTAGTCCTTGACTTACGACCACAATTGGGACTCATTAAGCAAATCACTATAGTCTTTAAATGAATCACATGGTCATTAAGTGAATCACATGTTTCTTAAGAGAATCTGGCTTCCCCAACTGACTGCTTGTTGAAAACTAGCTGGGAAGTTTACATATCGCAATCATGTGACCACAAGACCATTGTAAATGTGAACTGGTTACCAAGCACCCAAATCACAATCACATAATTATAGGTAGCGCAATGGTCATAACTTCGAGAACAGATTTTTAGTCATTTTTCCTAAGGGTACTGTAACTTTGAATAGTAATAAATCGAGGACTACTTGTATTTCTGATGCAGCCAGTATAACCCCCTTAAACCCAATTGCCTGTTTCAGTGGATATGGTATGCTGGGGTTAATAGGGCTATCACAAAATACCTCCACTTTCCTCAGGATCAGATTCTCAAGTGGCCTTTGTGAGAAGAGCCTCTAATTCAGTGGACTCCACAGGATGTGGAGTCAGATTTCATTCCCAAATAAAAACCTCCAGAGATTGAGCATCACATCTGGAAGCAAGCCATTCCATTGATTAATCGTTAATTATTTTCACTGACAGGAAATTTCTCCTCAATTCTAATTTGGATCTTTCTTTGATAAGTTTCCATCTGTTACTTTTTGTTCTGCCCTCAGGTGCTTTGGAGAATAGGCTGACTCTCTCTTCTTTGTGGCAGCTCTTTAGATATTGGAACACTACTGTCATATCATTGTCCTTCTTTTCATTAGCCTCCAGTCCCTTAATCATATTTGCTCCTTTCTGCACTCTTTCTAGAGTCTCAACATCATTTTTGTCTTGCAGTGACCAAAACGTCATGTATGACTTAACTTAGTGGGATTTACTTCTGGGTAGAAGAATATGTATAGGATGTATTGTATATTGTGGACCCAAATAAAAAAAGGAATAAACTTGATCAAATGTTACTTTCTCTTTCTGTAGGTGGTGGCAATACTTTTCGACTTTTGAAAGCACTTTACGACAATGATTTGATACAGCCAATCAGAAAACGAGTTCTTGAGGTAGTATAAATCAGTAGTTAAGTAATTCTGAAACAAACTTTTGGTACTTGCTCAGAAATTTTAGCTATATTAAAAAGATGCTGTGTTAAGCTCTCTCTAAGTCCATTCTGAGTCTCTTATTCTTTGTAAGTATTATGTTTTTTTCTGAGTTAAGCGTCTAGAGGTGATTTTTCCATGTATTCCTCAATTTACCAGGGAATGTTCAAGATAGCTTATCCATCTTATCCTTGTCATATGCTGACGAGACTCTCTTAGTGCTTACCTGGAGATCATGTTTTGCTAGGCCTAGTACCCTGAATGACACTGGGTGTTACATTGGAATAAGGGCATGGAACTGAATAGGGAAGGACCAATCTATGTTGTTGCTGTCCTTCAAAGTCTCAGAAGCATGGAATATAGAGTTTATGTTCTAATCTGGTGACTCCTCGTGTGGAAAGGGCAGTATGAAACAATGATAGTCCTTGATGCTTTGTAATGGTTAGAGCCCCAGAGGACTTGCAGAATCCCAGTTCATATGGTAAAAGCAGGGCATCACTTCTCTAGTTTTTATACAATTTCTGTCTTGAGAGCCAGTCCCTGACTTCAAACACTCACTGTTTAAATATTTGTCTTTTGATAGCTCTACAGAGAAAATGCTCTTCAAAATGCTAATGAGTTTTTGATGGAGCACTTCTAAAACAAAGATGAAGTAGGAGAGTGGAGTCCTGCTCTTTTTCCCAGAATTCAACCTTGTAATAACAGCATGCATTAGGTCAGGGGTGTCAAACTCACAGCCTAGAGGCCAGATGCATCATGCGCTGGCCACCCCCACCCCCCCACCCCCAGTTTAGCAAAGGGGAAAAGTCATGATATGTCACGTGACAACAACATGATGACGCAAGTTTGACACCCCTGCATTAGATTGAGTGCATGTATAGCACAGCACAGTCAGCATTAGCATTAGGGCATCTACCAGACATTTAAAGACAGTCCAAATCTGAAAATTATAACAAAATAAAGAGCCAAGATCATATACAAGAAACTTCTCTTTCATAAAAAGCTCCCACCACAAAGAAACACAGAAATCTAAAAAGGTTTTGGCATTCCTGTGAATTTTTAACAATTTGAGAAAGTTTCAGTAACTTTCTGTCAGCTCTGCTGGATCATAATAAAAAGGTCTACAACTGTTTATTGAAATCTTCTCCCCTGCAGTTTGTACTAAAAAGCATGGAGAGCAAATTGTGGCTTTAATTGCATTGTGGTTTATTAAACAGTAAATATGCATCTATCTTCTCCATAATCTGAAGAAGAAATCTGGTGCTTTTTACTGATACCCCTGGGATCTCTTTCCATTCTTAGTACATTTCCATTGTCCTTCAGACAATTCCTGTGGCAACTGTTTGTCATACAAATATGTTCACCAGACCTTGGCTACAAAGACTAGATGTCTAGAGGGAGATACAGAAGACTTACTCTTTGCTAAGGTATAGTACTCACTTGGACTGTTGCAGCCCATATATGCCATACCTAGGTCAAAAGGAGTTAGGCAAAGATGCAAAGAATCAAAGCTGACGTATCACACTGGCTTTCCACCATTATAATAATACTGTATCCTTTTGTGATAACTTTGTTTCACCTTTCGAAATAGAGCATATTTTAGGGCAGGGGTGTCAAATTCACATCGTCACAGCGGCATCACATGACATATTGAGACTTTCCCCCCTTCGCTAAACCGGGCATGGGCGTGGCCAGCACATGACACATCCGGCCTGTGGGTCGGGAGTTTGACAGCTCTGTTTTAGGGGAAGGGAATGTTAGTACAATGCACAGAATGTGTTTATTTCTGCATAGTTTTCTATCTTGCGTAAGTGCTGTCCCTCAAGCCCTAGAATCAACAGAACAAGACTTCAGCCACTAAAGCTGAAACCTTGCTTGCCACTGTGGTCTTTCTGGGGATTAGGATTGTACAACTTTTGTGGACATAAAGACAGTCAGTCTTTATGTGGAATTTTGTGAATCAGCCTCCAAAAGTTACCTGGGTCTGGCCTTCCCTGGAAAGGACAAGCTGGAATTTTAAATGATAAAATAGCACTACTATTACAAATATTCTGGTTGGATCACACTTTCAAAGGAAAAAAAATAGTCCAAGAATATCCAGACATAGGGTAATCCTTTTCATCCACATCCCCTGGAGTCAGATTTCATTCCCAAAAGTCTGTCTTAGATTTGCCATAACATATGATAGGATCTCTCTGCAGGCAATGGAGTTCATTAAGCAACCTGAATTGTAACTTCAGAGTAACATGGAGTATAAATCATGCAACTTTGCCAGTAGTTGCTGCCCTAGACTTTAATGAAAGTGCAATATATGTTTTTATTTAGTATTTTTACACTTTGAATATAAACATGATTTAAGTTCAATAAAGCTTCAGGTCTTATATTCTGCTTTGTATATATAGGATGGTCAATTATAATTGTCACGTTTCAGAATTGCATTACAAAAGCTTTTAGTATAGAGTTGACAGTTTCCTTGTGATTTTAAGTTTTTAATATGGTGAAAAGAGAAATTTGCAGGCAGAGTGCACTTCCTATGATTAGCTTTTCAGATTAAGAAAAAACTAGACTTTAATTTCCATGCCAGTATCTATACTTTAATTATGTGGGTTTGTGCAGGAATTAGCTAGATCTGGTTTTGCTTTCATCAGTGCCAAAATGATGTACTCAATAAAGTTTTGCATTCAGAGATTGGATCGTCTTGACCGTGCCTGCTTTGGTTGGGTGCATTAGTCAGAACGTTGACAGAAGTATAGCTGCCTTCCCTACTGTCCTCTTACCTACTCCCTTAATATCTACTCAATATTTCAGTATTTCTAGTAGGATACTGGGTAGTATTAATGTGTTGTAATACCACACATCTGGAGACCACTGTTTTGGGAAAGTCTTCTGTACTTGTAATGATTCACACTACATGCTCAATTTAAGAGAGAGGTAGAATATTCAAATCATCTTCAGATTTTTGAGCTTTATAAGCACTAAATGTTGCTCTATTATTGTATTCCATGTTTTTTTTACAGGATGGTATCTCATACATTGGATCCAGTGCAGGAACCAACGTAGCAACCATCAGCATCAACACAACCAATGATATGCCCATTGTGTATCCACCTTCTTTGACAGCTCTCCAATTGGTTCCTTTCAATATCAACCCACATTACTTGGACCCAGATGTTAATAGCACTCATATGGGGGTAAATAGCCAGTCTATTAACAGCTTTCTAGCACTTATTGGCAATGCTTAGCAAAGCATGATGGAACTATACTATCCCCATGTTCTTTGGATGGGCATGAAAGCATTAATATTATTGGTGAAGCCAAGGTCTTTGAAAGAAATGGGAGGCATTAATGATTGAATCCAGAGATTACCGTACATTAAACAACAGAACTTTGGTTTGCAGTCATTAGGAAATGGAACTGAGAAACAGTGGGAAGTCCATTTATTATTATCTATATAAATACTATTTGGTATCTGAATTAACAATCCAAATTACAACTACCATGGTAGCTGAATAGGCACAGTATACTAAGTTGTAACATACTTTGTCTAATTTTGGCTTAGCCAGAGTATAGCCAGTTGTAGGAAACCTGAGTACATCCAGAAGGACATTTCCCATGGACATGGGAGTGAGTATATGAAGGTATTTCATATTTTAGGTGGAAGAAGTTGAGTGCTTAAAAAAGTCTAGGAAAACAAAAGTTTCCCCTCCCTCTTTTAAGTATACAAACTATAATGTAGGTTTTTATTTAAAGTAATATATCTATTTAAAAAACTAAATAGCTTTAGAAGGAATCTGTGGATGGCATCTTTGTAATACTGTTAGTACAAGGAGACAAAACTGATTAGGGATTTTTGAGAGCCAAACTGGAACCCATGCAAGTTTACATAGGGGATGGTTTGGTTTCTTTTACACTATCCTTTTGACATCACACTTGCTGTATTCTAACACCTGAAAGTGCTGTATTATTATGCTAGGAAACTCGTGAAAAAAGGATTATGCAGTACCATGAAGAACCAGATACACCTCCAGTGCTAGTGAGTAATTCTTGGGGGGGGTGTTCCCTCCCATCTTGATTAGTTTGATCATTCTAAAGAATATATGCTAAAGCCAGATGCACTTAAAAAGTGCTAAAATTGCTGATCCCTAAATTCTGGGTTTGGGTAAATATTGACCGAAAATATGAAGTGAATCATGAACCAGTGGTCTCTTTAGCTGCAACTCTGAATCCAGGTTCACAAGCCTTCTTCAATCTGCAGGTATCTGGAATTTTACCTTTCCAAATTTAAATAGCAATAGCACTTATATACTGCTTCACAGTGCTTTGCAGCCCTTTCTAAGCAGTTTACAGAGTCAGCATATTGCCCCCAACAATCTGAATCCTCATTTTACCGATTTTGGAAAGATTAAAGGTTAAATCAACCTTGAGCCGGTGAGAATTGAACTTCTGGAAGTCAGCAGAATTAGCCTGCAATACTGCGTTCTAATCACTGTGCCATCACAGCCCTTGCTACCAGAACCTGTCTACAACGCTTCAGAACAAGTCCTTGTCCAAAACAAATATTTAAGAATGTAGAAATTTGAATATGACTTGAGGTGTATGGCTTCATACTACATGCTAAATGTTAGCCTTCCATGAGCTACCTATTCCACCAAAGCCATAATGTATTTCTTTAATATTTTTTATTAATCTAACCATTCTGGTTTGCAAATAAGGACTTATGGCTCAATATGTTGTCAGAGGTCTTTGGTAAACTTTAAGCTTGGCTGTTTTCTTGCAGAGGTTTCAAGAAAAGGTTACCCAAATTAGGTAATCAGTGCTAGTCCTGATGATGTTAACTAGTTTGGATAATGAGAGCACCAAGGACCCCTTATTTCAATCCTGAGCTACAAATATTCTCCTTTATTGATAGCAATATGTTGTGTTTGGGGAAGCAAGCTACATTTTAACAGAATGTGTGTGAATTAGGCTTCCCAGTGTTTTCAACAAAGGCATTCCACACTCCTATCAAGAGTATGCAAGTGATTCAGACTGAGATACACTACATTCCAAGTAACTGCTGTGCTCTTGATCTTTCACATTCCTTCCTGAGAAGAATTAAACATTTCAGTTCACGTAGTTAATCTGGTGTATTGAAAATACAAGAGGACTGATTCTGAGCAGAGATTCAACCTGTGTCATAATGTTCCTGATATGCGACACACGTTTCTTTGTTCACACCACACTCGCTCAGTCAATGGTAGTTTCAGACTCGATTGTACTTTTCAAGGTGAGTTGGCCTGTTGCTCCCCTGTATTAAACAACACACATTTTGGTCCTTACCCGTCAAGGGCTTACGTGAAGGATCGTTGCTGCTCGTGGAAGAAAACAAAGCTACCCTGCAAGGGAAAACTGGGGCTCGGCTATTTGTGAGGTAAAAACCTGTTCTTTACCTTTACTTCAAATCCAGAGACTAATATGATCTGAAAAAAGGCAGTCCAACACATTTTGCTTTTATTTGTAATCTGAAACTGGCTCTATTTGCGAGTCTTATTAGTGAAACTCATATAAATTCTCTGGCAGTTATCTTTCCAAGGAGTAGCCCTCTTAATGCTTTACTTTTTCAGACAAGACTAAGCTGCATCTTGTTCATTGTTATCTCTGCCTAAAGGCATCCCACTTACGTTGGTAGATGTTAATAAGAGGATATGCCCCCTCCTCATCTTTTCACTGAACCATTTAGATCAGTATTTCATTATCCTTACTGTCCAGTCTTAACTGCTTGCTTTCCATGTACATACAATATTTGAGGAAGACCCAGAAACCTCTCAAGTGAAGTCACCACATAAAACCTCAATAGCAGTTGAGATTTTTTCCTTAATCAGCAATATTCACATGCCATTTAATTCTAACGTGATACCGATTGCTGTTAGAGGATTTGTGATAGGAATGTATGTGTACAAGTGATAGAGGTTTTATGTTTGTTAAACATTCTCCAGTAACTATATAACAGGTGAATTGTCAGAAATGTCTATGAAACTAGTACTGATTTTGAACACTTCATTCTTAAACTTGTCAGTAATTATTCAAATGTTGTCTTTCTGTGCAGAGGAAGTGCCCCAACGGAACATGAGCATGGAACAGATTTCAGTTTCCTGTTAACCGAAGGCTTCAAGATAGTGTAATTATTTTTCCAAGAGTCCTCTCCTATGCAGGATTGTGCTCCTCAAAACGGCTAGGAAAAAAAATGCCATGTATTAGAAGGCCTTGGGATAGGCTGCCATACTGATCGCCTCTTTCCACAGCTTAATGGCAGTCTTTTGCAACGGAAAAATTGAGTTCTGGAAAATACTAATAAAGAGTTAATTATAAATGAAGAGCTGCAATATTTTCATTTTATTAAGCAAATATTTATGGATGGACAGGTTCCCCAATCCAAGATTATAGTGTTAGTGAGCCTCAAGTCTAGTGCTTCCCAAGCATAGCTTAAGACATTAACAGACTGGATAAAAGGGCAGACTGGATAAATAAATAGTTCAGACTACAAGGGACTTACTTTGAAGCCTACATCTGACGATCTGAGAGGGTTATTTTCCTAAAGCCACTTAATAACAGCAACATATCAGCCATCTTTCGACTCCAGCTTGGTTTCTTGGCTATTGTAACTTCAAGGATTTTAAAGAGCTTAAATTCATCTCTGAATTGCAGCAGCCTAAGTAGCAATTCTGCTATGTGAAGAAAAAAATTGTATTGTTGTCGGGGACTAAATTGTCTCCTTGTTTAACAGATTGCAAGATAAGATTTTGGGATCATTGTTTGAAGAATTCATTTGTTAAGAAGCAATAGAGAAATTTCAGCTCCAAGATAAATGTCAATCGCTATCAAAAACAAAACAAAAAAATAAAAATGCCAATGCAGCAGAATTGCATTTGGGTTACTATGTAATGGTAATGTGCAAACACTAAGCTTATGTTGCAGTCCTGGAGTTCCTTAGAGATGGGCACATAAATGGGAATGGAACAAGGGAAAAGTACAGAGTAAGTAGAACAATAAAAATTATATAAATAAAGGCTCTGGAAGAGTGCAAGAACACATGTGTTGTGGTGTGACTAGTAAAGACCCATTACCTAAACCTTTCTGATTTTCTCCTTATCAAAGATGTGTACTCAAGAACAACTGGGATAAAAGTTGTTTTAAATCAGAGTTTTATGGGAATGTTGTATAAAGCGATTTCATCCTGTTTGAAGCCTCTTTAAATACATAAATCTGGATTTATTCCACAATTAAGGCATTTGAAGACCAATACCAGTTAAGGAACTGGCAGCTGTGATTTCACATTGTTGGCTTATATAGTAATTTGTTAAATTTGTATGTTGTCTGACTCTCAACAACTCTGGGTGGCTTTTGTCCCTTTGTAATAGAATACTTTGCAGAGTTGCCATGATAGGTGGACTGCCCCCTCCCCCATGCCAACTGCTGATTTTTTTTAATGAAATCCATGAGATAGTGTTTAATGATGTTCTTCATTTTTTTGTTTAAAAGGTGTCCTAACCTTTTGAAGTCATTCACAGCAAGTTCAACAAAATGCTGAAATGAACGTTTCCTAAAGCTATCTGTTCTGTCCCCTCCCTGCTTCAGAAGCCCAGACAACCACACACACTCGAACAGGAGTATTCAGAAGTTGTTTATTTACCATCCATAAACAACAAGCTGGCAGCGAGCCCGGGAGAGATAACGGCAGCTGTTGTTTTGAGTTGCCACGGCCAGTCCCTGATAAGGCTCCAAGTATTTATGTCCAATACACGTTTAAAAGAAAACACTTCTCTGCTGCAGTATTTCAGGACACAAGCAGTCAGGTTAAAACTTTGTTCGTCACAAAAGCCAACAAGGTAAAGTCAGCTCCTTTTATACCTTGTGGGGCGTTGGCTTTGTGACTCATCACCTCGTGCTCGGCCCCACCCACTCCTTTGCTGAGCCCATCTCTCTGATCGTCGCCACCTGGGATTAATCCACTCCCTCTCCTCATTAACGTCTGACTCAGAGGGGCTTTCTTCCACAGGGCTTTCAGCTGGGGCCTGGGGTGGTGCCAAACCAGACGGGCCAGGGGAGGAGGCCCTCGCCTCCTCCTCCTCTTCACTTTCGGAGGATTCTTCCTCCGGAGGTCCGGGCTCGGGAGCCGAAGACACAACACTATCCAGCAATGAGCACAACTAGATTTATTTTCCCTCCAGTGCCCTTGAGAGTTTCCACAGTGTGAGTTGGTGGCAAAGGACCAAGGCTTACAACTGAGGTGCTGTAAACGATCCACAAGGGTTGCTCATACCTTGCAAAAACCCTGCTCTCTGCTATTATGCACCTATTATTCCATGAAGGAATGGGAGGAGAGACAATGACTTCCCAAACTTGTTGCATTAAAACATCTGGCCGCCACCACTGCCGCCTGCACAGTGATCTGGCTCCTCCCTCCCAGTTGAAAACATTCCGGTTTTTTTTTTTAAAAAAAGATAACTATAGGATCAGAATGTGTTTTTGAAAGGCACAATTTGATTTCCTGTCTAAAATTAGTATTTTCTGTAAACTGCAGTGCTTTACTCTAAAGCACAGTAAAATCATACAAATTAAGCGTGTTTTCAGGCAAGGGAAAGGCTGTGCCCATCCAGTCATGCTCCAATCTCGCCTACGAAGATGCTCAGAACTGCAACCCTTTGAATTTATTTTCTCTAGGACAGGGGTTCCCAAACTTGGGAAAGCTGGCTGGAGAATTCTGAGAGTTGAAGTCCACAAGTCTTAAAGCAGCCAAGTTTGGGAACCCCTGCTCTAGGAGAATGAGGGTTACTAGCTATAAAGTCCATATGGACATCTGAATGAGGCTGTATCTGGCTCGTAGCGATGTATTTTGGGGGAAAGGAAACAATTCTATCATTCATACGTAGGTCCATTTTTTAAATTTAATTGGCTTCAAACCTTGTTATGTACAAAGCTAATTTGACAATCATTTTATGTACAAAGTATGCAAGCATTTTAAAAAGGTTTAAATTACAAATCTGTAAATCCTACAAAGTGCAATTTTTAAAACATTTCTCATGCTGTACAGAAACAGTTCACTGTTAGCTAATATACATACATACATACAAGCTTAAAATTATTAAACGTATCATTGGAACATTAATACAAATAGAATATTATTTAACCTTAGAAGCACCAGAAATAAAGAAAAGATATTGCACAAAAGATTGAGAAATAGGTTTTAACATTCCATGATGGCTAGGTGAAATTTAATTATATCAAAACACTTCCATCTAAAATTTGAAGGCATTTTTGGCATTTGAAGTCAAGATTGCACTATTAGAATAATCAGCATTAGATTATCATTTGCCCTTATGTAAGAAGGCTTTGTGCTCTTTTTACTTTTAAGTGTGATGTTTTAAGCAAATGCAGAGGCACAGATTAGGTGTAATGCTAAATTTAGTAAAAGAAAATTTGTTTGGTGCCAGCACAATTTCCAAAGTCAGTTCTTAATTAATGAAGGAGAGTCTTTCTCTCTCTCTTGTAGCATCAAATCAGGCAAAACCTCATGCCTACTAATGTATGCATTTTTGATAAGCAAAGTGGTGTTGGAAGCTTTAAACAATGGAAGTTGTTTCTCTACAATTCATGACAGCACAACACTGAAAACCGCAGACATTTTCCTAAAGTGGTTTATTCTGCTTTAAGTTAGGGTTAGCAACCTGTGATGGTGAATTTCACTGGCATGTAAATAGTACAAATATCATGAATATCATGGATGTGCATAGATAGCTAAGCAGAAAGACTGCCACTGGAATAACATGGATTACTGAGAGGTGCTATCCTTATGATCTGACTGATCTGAACATAAGCATAGTCCTGGAAAAACTGAGCAAATATTGAGACTGGGTGGTGGTTGTTTTTTTAAAAAGTCTGATTTAAATGCTGAGAAATACTAACTTGATGCTTTGTGCAATAGGCACCCTCAATCAGTCTCTTCCTTGATGCTTGTTTATAATTTGGATTTCAGAAAACTACCAAATAACTAACCAATTTTCTTTTCAGACCATTCCATCATCTATTTTGGCCACTATCCAAGTCTGCTTGATTTCAGTGAGATATATCATAATTCTGTTAGCCTGAGCCTAATGCCTTTAGAAATACAGCTCTTAAATGACTGAGTAAAGATGCTGAACAATTTTTCTTTTTTCTTTTTGCATTCAAAAAGAAAGCCCATTCAAAGAAGATTAAACAGTATTTGTTCTCTGAGTAACACAGAGAAAGCAATATCAAGCATGACAATTTCACTTTCTGAAAAGCAGACCTTTGTGCAAAATTTTAAACAAAGCACAACTTTACATTCTTAATGTGGATTTTCCATGCCATCTTTTCACCTTATAGTGTTCCTGCACTTTTCTGATATTCAAATGTATGACACGGGTAAGAAAACATTAAAAGTGTTCAGAATTGATATACTAAGGGTCTTTTTTCTAAAGACAACCAAGGTAGCAAGCATCTGCCATACAGTCACCAGGTATCAAACCCAATTCAAAGGCACCAGTGGGAACACCAGTCAGAAGAATACCACAGAAAGCAAATGTATAATTTTCAGATTTAAGTCCAAAAATCAACCATTCCCACCACGCTCTGGTCCTAGGCATATCTCCTCGGAAGTAGGGAGACAGCTAGACAGAATGTTGCAGACACCTGATCCCAACAAAATATTTGGGCCAAGATAACAGAGATGAGAGATTGATTGATTGATTGATTGATTGATTGATTGATTGATTGATTCTGGGGCCCTCACTCATATGCTATGGAACATCATCAATTCTGAAGTATCTTTGGAAGCAAAATGTGAATTTCTATTATAGTGTTTTAGTACTCCATTGATTCTATTTTTAGCGTTGATTCCCTCAAACAACATTTTACAAAAAGCAAATATGGTGGAGAATGACCACCAAAAATATTGCAAATTAATATTTGCTTTTTGCAAAATGTTGTTTGAGGGAATAACATCTGATATTTCATCTCATATATTTTTGTTACAACAGATATTAAATCCATTTTAAGCCACTTTCCACATCCTAAAAGAAGTACATGAATAAATACATAAAATACAGTTATTAAAACAGGAATTAAAATTATTAAACTAATTGTCAAAGCTACTCTTAGCCTTACATAGGAAAGAGCCCAGAACTCTTTCAAGTCAACCTTTTGCACATCTTAAATAAATAAATAATCATAGCGCATATAGAAAGAACATTTGGATGGTTTCTGATACCTGATTTCAATAAAAAACCATTTTAAAAATGTCATTACCCTATCCTTTTTGGATACACCCTAAGATTTCATTTTTTTAAATTATAAATTATCTCCAAGAAATTAAAATGTTCTCTAGGCTCTGGTAAATAGCTGAGAAATTTCTAGCAAGAGGCTTTTTGATGGATAGAAAATATCCATTATTTTCCTGGAATGGAGGTCTTTGAATTGGCTCACTTGAAATCTCTCTGAAATTTTAAACACATTTCAAAATATATACATATCAAATATACAATTGGAAAACCATTAATATAATGCCCTAGAATATCCTTTACATGCAGTCCCATATTTAAGTATAGCATCTACATGCTTTTACAGAAATGGTTCAGTCTGCAACATTGATTAACAATCCTTCAATTTTTAACTTCTCATAACCCAACTTCACGTCAAAAACATCAAACACTTTGTGATTATCTTTGGTAATGCTACTGTTTTCTATTCCAACTTTCACATACATCTTTTAACATATTTTGAAGTTCAGTCTTGTGTAACCTTTCCTTAAACTCTTCTATCCAATCTATAAGATTGTCAAAAAAGTCCAGGTCATCTTTCAGTAGAGCTCCTTGTGACTTCATAGATACATCCATATCACTTTCTTCGCAACAATACAGAAATAGCTTGCAGTTCCCTTCTTCTGGGCTGGGCTTTCAACTTCCTTATCTACTTCACAACTCTGGAATTCCCACAAACTCTTCCATCTATGTCCAGACTCTGCTTAACTTTAAGATTAACCCCAAATCTGTGCTTTTTTGCCCACAATTATTTTACATTCACGATTAGTAAAATATAACATTTTTCCAGAACATTCTACATATGTCTCCCTAAATATTAGTCCCATTAACTTCAATTAGTCATCCAAGGAAAAGATTGAAGCTTAGACTACAGAAAAATATTTAAACACACATGTATCTAAGCAGAATAAAAAACAATAGTCTTTGAAGAAATAATAATAAAAATGAATGAATTTTGTATCAGTGACAAAGTCTGCAAAATTTCAACCCAAAATTAAGGATTAACTTCATATTTTCTTGTGTTTCTCTTGTAGTTCTTCAACTTTTGAGCCTCAAAGGAACCAGGAGAAAGTTATAAATCCACCTCCATAAGGTGTATATGGCACCCTGGAATATTCATGTACTCCGCTCTTAATAAGCCTGCAATTTTTCTTACAACAGTGAATACAAAATCATAAAAAGGTATTATAACAAAAAAATGTTCTTTGCTTGGGGAATCAGAACATTCTCACTCAAAGACTTTGCAACCAAGGCTAAAATTGCATCATTTTCCCATTACACAATTGCCTATATTTAACATCCAATTTGTTTAAAAAATAAACCCTCAGTTAGGATTATAATTCACACTGTGCAAAATAAAACCTGGAGAAATATAGAGAAGATATATGTTATATTTGTAGAGTCTCTCATTTACATTTCCCAGCATTGAAATAATTCTTAGTTAAGAAATGTTATTATACCGTAACTCTGCAGATGAAGATTTCTTCCCATTACAAAAATGACTGCCATTAACAGCATAGTACCGGTAGCTTTTTCAGATATGTGAGATGAGATTCAATCATGTGCATATACATTGGCTCTTAAAGAACCAAGCAAAACTGCTAAGCTACCATCTTCTGACCGAAAGAACTATCTAGCCCTATTTATGGCATCTCCCTCTCCCCGCTATTGCATGTAAATGTAAATAGGAGGACTATCCCAATGCTTTTGTGCATGGAATACATTTAATGTTTTAATGCTCAAATTTAATATTTAGCAGCAAAAAATGGTTCCAGTTACCATTTAATGATGCTGAATCAGATACCCTGAAGGATGAAATTTCTGTGCTGAATCCCACAAAATTAAGAACTTATGCGTTGGTCCTCTATTTTTTTGTCATTTATGTTCATATATTAACCATTCAACTTGCACCTCAACCTGTTCAAAAGATTTCAGAAAGCTGACTTCTGAGTAGAGCAACTTGCACTGACAGTCATCCATTTCCCCCCTTAAATAGGTGAGTTTAAATAAATTTCTCATTCAGTTTCCAAGAACTAAAAAGGCATTGGAATTTCTTAAAATAATTGTTTTGTTGATTTATATAGTTAATTAATTTAGAGACACATTAACCAAGATCCAGAAAACTCCTTTTGTCAAGGAGGACTTAAAAACTAGCTCTCTAATTCTTTTTTGGCATGACAGCAACTACCTCTCCAGTGGCCAAGGCTACTTTGAACACAACTGTGAGTTCTATTATGCCAAAACAGCAGCAGGTTATGTAAAGGGGGGTACAGAATAGTGTTATAATGGATAGCCACAAATTACTGATTTTGACATTTATGTCCAACTGTCAGTAATTACAGGCAAATTTAGTGACTGTCAAAATACTTTATATTGTGATAGTCATTAAATTTACCCGTGTTTGTTGGCTTTCTTATATGTCAGTTAAATTTTCAACATTCACTTTAAAACACACACACATATACATCCATACTTACAATCTATCTATCTATCTATCTATCTATCTATCTATCTATCTCTATCTAATCTCGCAATGTGTTTAAAAAAGACTGAATTAGCTTATTGCTTCTACTTAGCACAAAAAACAATAGATGTTGTATACTAATATGCATATGTGCCTGTGGAAATTGTGCTGTAGTTGCAACATAACTGAGAAAATTGAGAGGTATGATTGGAAGATTAAACAAAAATGTATGAATCCCAAGAGATGATAGGAGCAGATATCACATGGAATCTTGAGTATTATATTCAGTTTCTCCAGATGAAATCTGACTGATCCGTTTGCTTGAACCCCACAATTTTCGGGAGAGTTGGCCAGCACGCATCTGTTTAAAGTAAGCCAGAGACACAAAAAGGAAGGGGAAAATGGGATAAGGGGGATAAATTAAATAAAAACTTCAGATGATTCTACAGAAGCGCAGACAGCAAAAGATAGAGCACATATACACAACACAATGGCAATTTATTTCTAAAGTATTTCAGTGTTTGGACAATCCTAGGGAAAACAAATAAAGGGCACAAAGTGGAATTCTCTCAAATACATCGTTAAAAGGTCACATTGTCAAGTGACTTTAAAGAGGCATCTTTGAATGCCCTAAAAAGCTTTGTAGGCTGAAGAAAACAGAATTTAGATATCAAGATTATGGTGCCTTCTGTCGTTATTTGGTTTTGAAATATAAACAGAAAAGATCCTCTATAAAACAATCAATTTTGTTTAGGTTGCAAATTGAACAACCTAATTAGGTAGTCTTCTAAATATGCTTTGGGGCAAATGGCAAATGAACACATAATCTTTACACCATAAAGAGTGTTTAGAGGTAAAACATTTGACAATGTTTGAAAAATAACAGCAAAAAGAGGGAATGGAAGAAGAAAATTATTATGGTGGGGAACCTATACACATTTACATTAATCTTAATCAGTGCAAACAATTTGTGTTAAATGATGCAATTTATAATGCAATAAATAAGTAAATAAATAAGAAAGACTCAAAACCTAGGTCAACAATCAAATGACCTGGCTGGGTTGTGCAATTAAAGGCATACTAGTTTTGTGGTGTAAACAACACACATTTTTTGGCAAATAAATAATTTATCTAATCGAGATAATAGTGCAACATTTCACTGTGTCTGACTTTGAATGAAGTCAAAGCCTAACTTCAGCTTGACAACTTGAACTAAGAGAGTGAATGGCTTTGATATCAGTTATAACCTGGATATTCCAGAGATTTGAAAAGGGCTTAGACACTTCCCCCAATGTGACACTTGAGAGACCGCCTGCAAAGATTTTATATTGTCCTCAATAATTAATAAGCATCAGTCATTTCCTGGCTTCTTCTGAAGAGGTTAGTGCAGAGGTTTGCTTGAGTTAAGAAAATACTAGTGGGCATCTCTCCAAAATTAGGAGAATCGTTTTCACAGACGCCATAATGCAGAATTCCATCAGTTCAGAAAGCCCAGGGTGTCACTGAAGGGCTTTGGTTCACTTGCTCTAGGAAATATTTTGGTGACATCCCTTTTGTGCGGTAGACTAAAGGACATGCCCAATAAAAACTGCATAATTGTAGTTGGCATCCAAGTAGTTTGCATCCACTCCGAGGATGAGAAGCACTGCCCTTTGCATAACTCTAATTAGCAACAAAAAGATGGATCCTTAATGGCATTTTTTTTAAATGGAGCATGAATGCAGCTAAGCAAAGCCACAATGGTTTCAAAGTAGCCCACTGTTGTCTATTCAGTGCTCTTCTGGAAGCTAATGTCATTCATTGTAAACAGTGGTGACAGGTTAATGTTGAGAATTAAGTATTAAATGGCAGGTGGCACTAAGCAAGTTCAGTCCAGTTAGAAAGCACTATTAGCGTGTTCAGGCTAAGTCAATAAAATCTGTATGTTAGTTCAGCACACCTCCTTTCCCCTATGGTTCCCCTCTACATTCTCTCTCTTTTTTTTTCCAAGCAGAGAAGGATGTGTTAAAGAATCTCTAAGAATGTCTTGGGAATTATTTCTTCCCCTTTGAAAGGTCAAATTTGCTTTGAAGTTTGCCCTGCCACAGAAGCGATCGCTTGCTCAGCCGGAAAGCAGAAATAAATGAGCTTCCCATTGTTCGGTAGATAAAGTTCTTGATAGTAGGTTTTACCTCTGCTGGCTTTCCAACGCCAATGATAATCAACTTGCCATCATCGAGGCCCACCAGAATGTGGCTGAACTCTTTGGTAACAGAGACACAGTGAATTGGCAGCCGCATGGCTAAAGGGGAGGAGCTAAGGCTCAGGCTGAAATAAAGAAATAACAAACATCTATTATTTACAGCAGACCAAAAAGCACTTGATGGGCAATTTATATTAAAAGATAGAAATTGCTGACATCTACCAGCAAGTCTTACAAAGCATTATGTACTGAGTCTCTGATTGGACATCTGTATCTAGGACATGGTCGGTAATGGAAAAAGAACTTTCAGGAAATCAAAGATTTCCTCAAAGGCATTGACTGGTTATGACAATACCACCATGTTTAAACCTTTGCTTCTGGGCCAGTTCAGTACATCAAACTTACTAGTCAATTTCAGCATAGATTAAACATCTATAATTTATTAGAATGAATTGATACAAAAAATCTTACATTTTAAGATGAAAATCCAAACATAAGAGCAATTCCAAATCTATAAACAATCAATCTCAAATTAAATTATAGCTCTAAGCATATCCATTACTCAAACGAAAATATAACTTGCTTCTGTTCCCAATTGGCTCATACAAGGGAATTCACTGAAAATCGAATTACTGTTATTGATTTGGATTCAGATTCATGCTAAATAAAGCCACTTGTGAACATCTATCTGCTTTTGACTGCACTTGTATCTCTCCCCCCACCCAATTTCTCAGAATTCTCCCCCAAAATTGTGTTTTGGTGTAGTGTGTTTTGTATGAACTACGGAAGGAAATTTGGAATGGAAAATTATCAACAATTAACCAGAAGTACCCAGCAGAACTAGAGAAGTAGCAACAGCAATTACCATATTATAACATGAAATAACGAACTCCTCAATTTACAACCATTCATTTACTGGCCATTCAAAGCACTGAAAAAAAGTGACTTATGACAATTTTTCACACTTATGACACACTTATAGAAAAAGGACAAAACAGTAGCAACCAGCAATAAAACACAAATCAGGAAGTTGGTTGAGATCCAGAAAGATTGTTTCCTGGTAGTCTGAAGCATGATTAGTAGTAAAAGGCATCATAAGAGAGCTCAAAATCGTTAACAGCACGTAAGTAACTAGCAAGGAATTGATTTGCTTCTTAGTATTCAGCATATGAGATCCCTTCCATATAAACAATTGTAGTTGGTGGAGAAGGATCATAGACTGTAAATTGAGAACTGCTGATTGATCATAGGTCCCCAAGGACTGAAGTTGTCAACATTAGAAGTCATTGGAAACAGCCTTCCTTTTCAAGCTTCCCCTTACCTGTAGAGATCTCTTATGGAGAGAAATCCCTGTAGACTCCCTATTACAATGTACTCTCCAGTCACACAAAGATCTGACACTTCTTCCTTCAAGCTCTCAGAGCCCAAATACTTCCCATTCACAGAGTAGAGATGCAATGCATTCTTATCCTGGGCAGAAAACCAAAGAAACAATAAAAGAGAGAGAGAATAGCCTTGAGCAACATTTCCCATAGAAATTTTAAATTCTGTAACAGTATTGTTTGTAGTACCATTACAAAAAGAAGATACCATGGCATGTAATCTCTACATAATGTTCAGGGTTGTCAATTCATATAATATTTACATATACAGGTGTGGGAGCCTGATTAGGAACCTGTCTAAGTTAGTAAACCTGATCTGCATGATTTTGTATCAAATTCTGTAGATAGGGTGTGAGTTAAGGGTTGTTAATAATTTCAGATCCCATGGAAATTAAAATTTTGTATATGAGAATACAAGACCTTACAAAATGTGTGACTTTGTGAAATTCTGTCCATTTTTTAAATGGGAACGTACGACTGTGTTTTAGTCTGCAGAGGACATGCAAATAAAAGGTTGCCAACATTTGCAGACAAGTGAATGTTGCAGAATATCAGTTGCAGAACTGATCACATTCAAGAAAGAGCAGATATGCAAGGTTAAAATCTACTAAGAGACTCTACAACTTGGCTCCACCTCTAAATTCCCAAGCAGTATCTTGACATTTGGGAAAAGAGGAAGCCACAATTTCTCCAACACTGCTAAGGATGCTTATCTAGAAGCAAAATGACAACCAGGCAACTCAAAATTGTCTTTTTCCAATTAAATTATAAATACATGATGGCATTTGGTCTTGAACTTTATCTAGAACCAATTTTGCAAAAGATCATTGCTAAAAATTAAAGCTATATTATTATTATTATAAAAAGGGTTGCTGCCAGCGTCCTAGGTATCAACATCTTAAAAAGGTACTTGGTTGATACCTAGGATGCTGGCAGCAACCCATATCAACCATTAGCACCAGTCAATGGTATTTGTGTTGCATTTTTGAATGTTCAGTTGACTGAGTTTCATGTTTGTGGATAAAAGGTAACAATAACAACAACAACAACAACAATACTCTTCAGGTTGGTAGACTGGATGATTATTTTTATTCCATATCAAGTATAGCATATTGAAACATTAAAGGCAACATTTAGTCAGCCAAAAATAGATAATTCTGTTGCATAATATTGAGTTTAGACTAACAGGGATACTAAATTCTTGGACAGTGAAATGCCTATGATTTGCTTGGGAAAAAGAGCTATAGAAGCTTCCCTCCAGCAGCCACAGCTTTGGCTGCTTCCTTTTGTCATTTCTCTGTGTTGCAAAGCCTTTCCTCTCAAATAAATGGCACAACCTTACACTACAGAGGCAGGAGACACAGTCAAGAATGAATTCCAATACTTTGTCCATACTAATTCATGTAAAGGCAAAAGTTGCTGCATTTTGATTAAGCCAAGTCTATGTAACTGAATGCTGAATGACAATTAGAAACTCCCATTACTATTCCAATCACGCAGTTAATTTATCCCCACCTCTAGAAACAAAACCAATGCAGCCCCTGTTCATTCTGCTGTCTTAATACCTTGAGAGTTGTCTTTCCTTCTATGCTGGTATGAATGACTAAGTGTCCTTCCCAAGAAACAGCCAGATTAGGAACAGTGATCGGGAGAGAACTCTCACAAGGCGGCCTCAGAGTCCTCATATGTTGCCCCTTCTGAATTGTGTGGACAATCACAGTTCCATCCTATTAAAACCAAACACAGATATCTCAAAACTGGAAGGATGTGAGAACCAATTCATAGTGTAGCAACACTAACCTCTGTGCTTTTAATACAACAGTCAGCATGCCCAGAATGACACACAGAAAAGAGCTACCCAGGCAGTGGTTTTTCAATGGATTATCCTATCTAAGCAATGTTTTATGAGGCAAATAAGACTTTTAACAGCAAGTATTTATAACAGCTCTTTATATTAATGACTTTTAAATAATGCAGCTCCTCTCAGCCTCAAATGTTCATTATGCCTCCACACTGCAGTTTTAAAAACATTCCATATATTTTGTTGAATGCATTCCATTCGTTCTGCAGAAGACAGGAAGGAAAAATGTTTTGGAAATACATTTTAAAAATAGAAGACCTTTTTAAAAACCAAACTCTAAAATGGTCCCGTGTTGAACATTTGCCATCAAACTATCATGCATGTATTTGCCTGGAAGCAGATGTTCAAAAAGGGAAATACTTCCAAAGAAGCGGGCATAGCTTTGCAGGCATCATTTACCACAAGGAAACAATTTAGAACTGTAAATGGCCTGGCAAGAATGAATTGCATATTCAAGGTTCACTTGAGACTGATGAGGTACTTTAAGCCGGGGAAGCAGTTTTCCTTACTTTGAATGAAGATTTAGGAAACAACAAGCAAGCATACCCTGGCACCTGACACTGCCATGTCCAATTCTGTACTGATGCCAACTGAAGACACTTCATTGGTATGTCCATAGAGAATCTGCAAAGGTTTAGGAGCCAGTCCTATTGGCACTCCTCCCTGCAATTAAATATTGGAAAGAAGCACAGTTATATTAAAAGACAAGGTATTTTCAAAGCAGCACATCTGCCCAAAACGTAACATCATTTTGTGCCAAACTTTCTACTTTAAGGAAGGATAATGCTTCTTAATATATTAAACATTCTTATTATCGGCCAGTGATGGCTAACCTTTTTGCCGTCGCGTGCCAAAAGCAGGGGCAGCATGGGGGGGGTCGCACACATGTGTGTCCGCACCCATAATTCAATGCCCCCCATGCCCCCTGCCCACTTTTGGCACGCGACAGCAAAAAAATTACCGGTGGGCCTGGTAGGCCCGTTTTTTGCCCTCCCCAGGCTCCAGGGGCTTTCTTGGAGCCTGGGGAGGGCAAAAACACCCCCCCCAGAAGTCCTCCGGAGCCGGAAATGGCCCATTTCCCGACTTCTGGTGGGCCCAGAAGGCCCAAAAATCAGCTGGCCGGTGCACGCATGCATGCTGGAGCAGAGCTAGGGCAACGCTCACATGCCCACAGATATGGCTCCGCGTGCCATAGGTTCGCCATCACAGTTATAGGCTAAGGCAGAGACTAAACAACTTCTGCAGCCAAGGAAGGAAAGGCTTAGCTACCTCTTCCTGCTCACTACCATCATGATTGTCATTAGCCTACCATTTAGACCCATTTAACTTTTCTTCAAACTCCAGTTTATTATGATAGTTGCAAGTTTAGAAAGTCATCAGAGGTAAAATAAAATACAGCTAATAAAGGTAAGGTAAAGGTATAAAGATAGATTTATTTCATCCAAGGTAAAATAAAATGCAGCTCATAGTTGCCAATAAAATGGCAGCTAGTGGGTGCTGAGCTGCCATTTTATTGGCCACGGTGAAAACAAAACTGGATCTTCTGAAACTACCAAAATAAGTAAACAAAACAGATAAAACAGGAGGAAAACATATCAATTCAATTTATTCTTAGGAGTCACAAACAAAATTTTAGCTCAAAAAATTAGAAAATCTCAGGATGTATAAAAGAATAAAAAAGGAATTCTTTCTTCACTTGTGCCTCAGAAACTAACTGATACAGCAGTAGTTCCATTTTACATTTACACTAAAGAAAGCACTAAACAGTGAACAAAGGACTGGGGCTTTTAATAGCACAGTATTATTTTCCAAGGAGTTACAAGAACAATCAGTATAAGAACAACCTTTTTATAAATTTATTTTTATTGATTTATTTAAAAAGACTTGCATGGCTACCCATCACAATTTTGTGCAGCACAAAGTCATAATGAAACCAGACAAAACCAACAGCCCAAAACAAATCCTCTCCAACCCATTAGCAATGAAAACGCCATCGCTGGACTCCAGTCTTACCTCACCTCACCCCAGCGCTTTTGGCATGTT
The DNA here is from genome assembly GCA_012654045.1 of Ptyas mucosa. NCBI lineage: Eukaryota > Metazoa > Chordata > Lepidosauria > Squamata > Colubridae > Ptyas > Ptyas mucosa. Next base: position 46,649,569 of record WNWU01000006.1, on the reverse strand, counting down.
CAGGTAACTTTTCATACACTAATACTTCTATCAGATATGCCAGAATGTATCCCTCATGGCTCTGCAAGCCCTATACAAATTCCCAACTGTGTGAGACTCAAGTAACCCTTTTATATTTTATAAAATTTGAATGAATGTATTGTACCTCATATTCTGATCTTTCTGCCCCATCTGTAAGTTAATGCAATCAGAAAACATGGCATCCCACAGCACAAATAGCTTGCAGAGTTCCACAAAAGCCAACTCACCTGCTGAACTATTTGCCACACCATACAAGTGGTGTCCCTTGAGCCCGAAATTAAATGGATCCCACAGAAATCCATGGCTAAGCATGTCACAATGTCTATAAACACAAACAAACAGAGGAAGACTCAATTCATAGAAATTGAAATAATTTCCAGATAAAAAAGTTACAGTTTAAACATAGATGTGCTGGCTTTGCCCCAAAATAAAACAACTATTCTACATTGCAAAATGAATGTAACTTCATGACCATTAGATTTTAAAGAATATGAATTAGCAAATATTGTATGTAACTTGTGGAACACCTAATTATATCAATAAGGATTCCTAAAGAGAATATTTCTGCTCCCAGGAAAAAAGAGGCATTAAACATAAATGGTAATGTAAAAATTCTTTTTCCTCCATCAGATATTATCATTCAAGAGCCAACTCTCATAGGATATGGATCAGTGGTGGGTTGCCCCCAGTTCGGACTGGTTCTATAGAACCAGTAGTGAAACCAGCGGGAGGCTCCACCCACTGACCCTGATGCTATCAGAAGCGAAGTGAGCTCGTGCGTGCGATCCCGTTGCGAACTGGTAGTAAAGGTAAGTAGAACCCACCCCTGATACGGGTGTAGGGCCAGTAAAGGCTCACCAGAGGCCTTCATGCACATTTACTTACCTTCTTTCAAGCTAAATTCTATTCAATTCTATGGGATTTGTCAGGAAGGAGACATTTTAAATGGATCAAATCCAACATGATTTATGCTTTATCCAAGAATAGTCTGTGATAGCAAAAAACAAAGGAGGAGCCTTGTTTGCCCCAAGCTATGGAAGATTAAAAAAAAGAAACTCTGGTGTCAGAGGAACAATATCTCATTAGATTAATTGGTGATCCATTATCTTTTTAGCCTATCTGTAGAGTTCGCAAAAGTTCTAATGGATCTAATGGATCCTTGTAGAATGGAAGAGGCTTCTGAGCCAATGCAATCTAATATTTAGACTACACTTTAGACTAGGCTTAGAGTGATATTACTTTAAAACTTCACTTGGTCTTTGAAAATCAAAAGTAGATTTTGGTCCAATCACTATTCTCAACCTTATGGGGATAAAATGAGAAAACAAGCTACAATTAACATCTTGAAAATCTGGAAGGTAAACCTCCTTCCTTCTTACTAAAAATAATGCTAATCAGCACAGCACTAATATAAATATTGTTATTTACATTTATCATTTTCTGAGAGGCAATAAGCAGTAACATCTACCAAATGGTCTCTATATTTTACAGATTCACAACATGGTGAGTTTTCTTTACATATCACAATGGAAGAATACAGTGCATTTGTATCTATTCTCTGTATCCAGAATTAAGAAAGAAGGGCCGACAAAAAGGCGCCAATCCTGTTTGTAGTTTAAGCATTATTTTTGATCCATTAGTAGATCCAAGTAATGAGTTGCTGCATCCTTTTGTATTTTAGGGCTTCTTTCTGCTATAAAGTCAGGACCTCTTTACTGCTGGGCAGACAACACAATTGCTATAAACATCAATGTTTCCATGGATATCTTGCCTGGCAGTCTCCTTACTTTAATTACATAAATGAACGGAATGTGGGCATTCTGCAAAGCAAAGCACAGACATCTTCTGTATGCTCATGAACATTTCTCAATTGTTAAGCATTTTTGTGTATAGAGTAAGTTAGTAGATGGTTGCAGCCCAGTGCTTTGTTTTGGAGGATGTTATTTGAATAGAATATAGTAACAGGCGCTTCAAGGTCTGAATCTGAGTTTTCCCTTTCTTTCCTCTTATAGCCCAATGATTTAGGATCCAGCCAGCTCAACTTCTGTCTCAGCTTTCACTGTTTCCCAAACTTAATGCAGGCTTGTGTGTTTTCCAAATAATTTCTGCATGGTTCATCTCTGTGGCTCTCTACAGTTTGCTTGCCCAGTAAACAGGAACTTTGTGACTGGCCTGCTCCCTGGAGCAGAAATTTATAAGCAACCCCACCTATTTTGTGCCAGCTATTTTGTAAGAGCATCTCAACATTCTAAATAGGCCCATTGTCTAATCCACTCTAAATAAATACGTAAGTAAGTAAGTAAAGTAAATAACAGGCTCAGACTCAACCCATCCAAGACCGAGTGGCTGTGGTTTCTGACGTCCCGATATAGTCAGCTGGTGCCATCGCTGACTATCGGGGGCGAATCATTGGCCCCTGCAGAGAGGGCGCGCAACTTGGGCGTCCTCCTGGATTCACGGCTGTCTTTAGAAGAGCATCTGACGGCCGTGACCGGGAGGATTTTTCATCAGGTTTGCCTGATTCAACAGTTGCGTCCCTTTCTGGATCGGGACTCTTTACACATGGTCACTCATGCCCTCGTCACCTCTCGCCTAGACTATTGTAATGCTCTCTACATGGGGCTCCCCTTGAGGAGCACCCGGAGGCTCCAACTGGCGCAGAGGGCGGCCGCGCGAGTGGTGATGGGAGCGACGTGGCACTCCCATGTTACTCCTCTCCTGCGCGAGCTGCACTGGCTCCCGGTGGTCTTCCGGGTGCGCTTCAAGGTATTGGTTACTACCTTTAAAGCCCTCCATGGCTTAGGACCCAGGTACTTGCGGGACCGCCTACTACCACCAATAGCCTCCCACCGACTGGTACGCTCCCATAGAGAGGGGCTCCTCCGGGTGCCGTCAGCCAAACAATGTCGGCTGGCGGCCCCCAGGGGGAGAGCCTTCTCCGTGGGGGCACCCACTATCTGGAACGAACTCCCCCCACAGATACGGATGATCTCAGACCTTCGCGCCTTCCGCCGTGAGCTAAAAACTTTTCTGTTCCATCAGGCGGGCCTGGCCTAATTTCTCCCCTTTTTTGGTAAAAATAATTTTAAAATTTTAAAATTTAAATATTTTAATATTTGGGGTTTTAATATTTTATAATTGGGCTTTTAATAGTCGGGGCCATTGTTTAATTTGGTTTTATTTGGCTTTTAAATTTTGTATGTATGTTTTTTACTTTTGGCTGTTCACCGCCCTGAATCCGCTCGGGGAGAAGGGCGGTATATAAATCTAAATAAATAAAATTAAATAAATAAGTAAATAAGTAAGTAAATAAATAAATAAATAAATGCCCAATCCCTTACCCATATGCCGAATATGCTGCGCCATCACTTTTCCCTTGGTGAGAGATGTCACACGAATGCTATTGTCCCAATGCCCTCCACTGAAAAGCAACTTTGCATCATGGGACATCACAAACAACTTTGAAGTAATTTCCAATCCTGGTGCAAAAGGACCACTGATGTTTCGTTGTGTTCTGGAAACAAATACTTAAATTAGATCTATATTTTCCATTTATTAAAGTCAGGGGTGAAATGCTCTTGGTTCGGACCAGATCGCCCGATCCTGTAGCGATGGCGGTGGGTGGTTCGGAGAACCGGTAGCAAAAATCCCCGCGCCCCCCCTCCCCCACCATGCCCAGCTGAGCCGCACAATCATCAGAGGCTTTTTTTTTTAACTTTTAAAAGCATTTTTTCTACAACCTCTTCCAACAAAAAATGCTTTTAAAACTAAAAAGAAAAGCCTCTGATGATCGCGCAGCTCACCTGGGATCCTCAGAGGCTTTTCAAAGCATTTTTTTCTGCAACCTCTTGGCCGAAGAGGTGGTAAAAAAAATGCTTTGAAAAGTCTCTGACGATCTCAGCTCAGTTGCCTGATCATCAGAGAGGCATTTTTTAAAAGCCTCTCTGATGATCCCAGCTGAGTTCCTGATCAGCAGACAGGCTTTTCAAAGCATTAGAAAAAATGCTTTGAAAAGTTTAAAAAAAAAAAAAAGTTGGCCATGCCCACCCAGTCACATTACCACCACCACCACCACCACCAAGCCATGCCCACAGAACCGGTAATAACAAATTTTACATTTCGGTGCAAATAAAAATGCAATATAATTACTTAATAATATTAAATCTGCTTGCAATGATATAAGTGAGTTTATCAAAGTGAGAATAAAACACAAGTTTCAACTTCCAGCATAACAAATTTTGTTTTCTTCCCGTTAGGATGAGAGAAGGGAGAGGGCTAATCAGAGGTCAGGTAGAGGGTTTACCCTGCTCATTCATATAATGACTGATTGTGGTATACTATTATAACCAAATTCCCAATTCTTATCAGTAACTGTGCAAGTTTCTGAGATCTGAACTGCAGACTTAAGATTTTATCATCCATTCTCTTGATCTTGCATTACAGGAGTCTCCAGGCTCATATCTTTGTTCAATCAGGATGTACCTATCCTTGGGAAAATGTCTAGAGGACAGTATAAAGCTGATTAAATAGCAAAGAGAACATGAATTCAATGAGCCAGTTTATTAAGCCAAAATTAATCATGAGCCCATGGACTCCTTCATCAACATTCTCATCCTTTGGCAAAGTCTGCTTATTTCTTCAGATAATTTCCCATAGCATCCAGCTCTGAGCAGAAGCTTTCATTACCTACCCAGAAGCCTATTTTGCAGTTCAAAATAGACAACATACACACTGAATGTATGTATACAATACATACATACAAACTTCTGCCTGTATGCATATTTGTAGCTTGATTCAGATAAATATATTTATACCTTGCTCTGGATAAACAGATTAAAGACACGCGAAGAGCTATGAAAATATTATTTCTCTCTACGCATATCCCCAATGAAGGATCAAATCAATACATTATATAAGGTGGGCTCTAGTTTGTAAAACGCGTGCCAAAATATTTCCCAGAAAATTATGGGTTTTTTACTCACTTGGGATTTGTCACTGTTTGATCCTTAAGGAAAGTGAAATAATTGGAAATATTTCGATCATAAGATAGCCATCCATGGGTCCCAATAATAAAGTTGAGGTTTACTGTTACCTTCAGAAAGGAATGTTTAATTTTTTAAAAATGAAATATAAACTTCAGTAACATCAAATATAAATACAATTTGCCTTTCCTCCCTGCCTTTATATTCAGTTGCTCTTTTGTGAATCTTTGAATTATAGTTCTGAAAGTAGAGATCTATTGATTTTTATATATTTATTGCATTAAGATACTACATCTACTTAGGAAACATTAAACACAACAATCACACCAACCATGATCAAAGATACCTCAACTTATAGTATATTATAATATCCTTAAACTTCCACCTTTAGTTGGAAACAAATTAAAGATTAATAACAAATTAACAACAGGCAACAAGTTAACAATGAATAACAAGTCATTTTGATAATTTAATATTAGACCTTCTTCCAGCATTTTTTGCAAATGTTACTCACCAAAAGTTCTGGACTTCCCTGTGACATGAAAGATCGGTATTGGTTCCTGGGAACAACGGCCTTAACAATGGGGATTCCATCGCTGATTCCCTAAGGGGAAAACAGATGCTAGTTGGTGATGGTAAGTAAGGCAAATTAATCTAATGTGACATATGCTAGCATGTAGGTGATATTCAAACTTATAGCCAATGGGGATGCTAATATTAAATGGAGTTTCTAGAAGAGAGCCATGCACAGCATCAAGCTCTATTACCATGGCACAGTGGTTAATATGCAGTTTTGCAGGCTAATTCTGCTGACTGCCAGGAGTAAGATTCTCATTGGCTCAAAGTTGACTCAGCCTTCCATCCTTCCAAGGTTAATAAAATGAGGACCCAAATTGTTGGGGGCAACATGCTAACTCTGTAAACCGCTTAGAGAGGGCTGTAAAGCACTCTGAAGTGGTATATAAGTCTAAGTGCTATTGCTTTTGACTTCTCTGCTTTGCTCTGTTTAGAGAGATTTAAACAATGTTAAAGACTGCTGTAGGTTTTTTGCATTTGCAGAAACTAAGAAAAACTGAATAGATCTGTTTCTACCATCATTGTAGAAAATGTGTAATGCACAGTCTTCTGTCTCTATAGGCATTTAGCTTTTTGGACCTTGAATCCATTTTTAGCTTATTCAATCATGTGGGAAATTATTATTTTTATTTTCAAACACCCTAGAGGCTGTTTTTTAAAATATTAAATATAAATAATGTGAAACATTATCAGCTGCAACCTGGTAACAAATATCTTTACCTCAATGAAGAAGGATTTTAGTTCAGGGAGATGCTGGAACAGATTGAGGGTGGAATTTTCATTTTTGGTCTGCTTCTGCAGCGCTTCCTCCACAGATAATCTTGCTGGATGGGGCTCCTAGAATAAGTCCAGAGAAGTGGGAACCACAATTACACAATGATTCTTCAATAAATTATTGAAATAAGAGGAATAAATATCGTGTGATTTGGCACAGTATGTGACTGTGAGGTAAAACAGGGAGGCATGGCAGGCCTGAGGAGAAACCTCTGAAGCAAGAGACCCATGATACACGGTCAGAGATAGACTATTCATTTGGAGATGGTACCTGGGATTCTTAGTGCTTCCAAAGGATTTACCTTCAATAATTGGCAAGGTGTTTGTCCGAAGTTGTTAATCATCCCTTCTAAGGCTTTTCTTTCTTTCTCATCAGTTAAGGCATCCAGGTCTACAGCTCCTACAATAATAGTCAAATGGCAAACAAAATAATGAAAATAATATACCTTTCTGTACATGGTTTCCCAAGTATATATTACTTAATATTTCATCACCTGAAGTTGTTATGGGGAGGTGTACGCTTGCTCCCTCCCTTGCAGTTATTGTAATGTTTCCCCATGTACCGTAAATTTACAGTAGTCTCTCTTTCTGTCTGGTGTCCTTCAGATCTACTCAGACTACAAACTCCAAAAAGCATCAGGTTAAGGAAAATCAAACTCTGGTAGTGAAAGAGCAGATTTCATGAGGGCCTAAATGCTAACTATGGCCAAGGTCTGTGACCAATCTGCCCTCTCCATTTGGATGCAACATGAAGAACAAGAATAAACCTAGTTTAGTATGATGAAAATGACTGACCCTTGAACCAGGGTGATCCCGTTTGCTCCAGCATGGTTTACAAAGCATTTCCTTTCATTTTTTAAAAACTATTCAGCCCTAAGAAATTCTGATTCTTCTTCAACTCGGATTATTCTTCAACTTCATACTAGTTTAGATGATGTGCTAAAATGTGACCAAATAAAAGCAGAAGTTTCCAGTCCCCCGATATTTATAATGGAGCTGAAGAAAAGCATTTAAGGCTGAAGGTGTATTTGGAGATTGATGTTACACACGGACCACCTCCCAAAGAAGGCCTTCAGCTTCTGCTGTGAAGAACCGTTTTATCATGAGAGGCACAGACTTCTAAAACTTGATGAATTTTAATCTTAGAATTTCTGTGTCAATCACATGGAGTCTTAGTAGCATCTTTTCAGACTAAAAGGTGTCATTAATAAACATAAATTTCCATGAGCTATATTATTATTATTATTATTATTATTATTATTATTATTATTATTATTATTATT
>WNWU01000006.1:46616464-46641923 GCA_012654045.1 Ptyas mucosa | reverse complement strand
TTATTATTATTATTATTATTATTATTATTATTATTATTATTATTATTTTAATTTGTATACCGCCCTTCTCCCAGAAGGGACTCAGGGCAGTGAGCAGCCAGAATTAAAAATACATACAATACAGAAGTTAAGATAATTAAAAATACATTAAATCAATCGGCCTCCCAATTTAAAACCCCAAATCTTATAAAGTTAAAATCCCATTAAAAAACTATTTAGGCTAGGCCAGCTTGATGGAATAAATATGTTTTCAGGGCCTTACAGAAGTCATCAGATGCCTGGAAACTTCATGTAATCTAGCCACTCTATGAATCTGACAACGCTGATGTCTGTTAATACATTTTGCTAGTCAGAAAAGATGCTACTAGACTCTTCCTGACTTTTTTTGCCACCCTAAACTCAATGGTCTTCTCCTTCAGTCCAGTAAGAGCTGACTGAGTGGAACACTCTATATGAACTTTTATCGCATCAACTTTGTCACTTAAAATCAACTCCCGAAATCTTAAATGATACATATATAGATATGATGTAGGTAAAACTATGCACTTGATTCATGGTGCTGGTGAAATGGTGATGCCATGGACATGTCTACACAATGATTGTTTGCCAGGATGTATTTACAACTTTCAATTTAGTTTACAATTCTGGGATTTTGTAGTAGCCTTCCATCGAAATACAGGTAGTCCTCAACTTACAACAGTTTGCTTAGTGACCATTCGAAGTTACAATAGCATAAACGTGACTTATGACCATTTTTCATACTTACGACCATTGCAGCAGCCCCTTGATCATGTTATTTACATTCGGCTGGTTGACAACTCACTCACATGTATGACAGCTGAAGTGTCCCAGGGTCATGTGATCTCCTTTTATTACTTTCTGACAAGTAAAGTCAACGCGGGCACCAGATTTACCTAATTTAAGAACTGCTGTGATTCACTTAACAAATGCAGCAAGAAAAGTCATAAAATGGGGCAAAACTCACTTAACAAATTTCTCAGCAACAGAAAATTTGGACTCAACTGCGGTCAGAAGTTGAGGACTATCTGTATTAAGAAGGTCTGATCTTGCTTAGCTTTTTTCTGGAGCAGCCAAATGTCAGTTAGATACTGCCACCTATCACTGTTATAAGACATCACAAACATGATGTAATGCATACATATTATCACACTGATACATTGTTAATCATTCTCCCTAATCCTAGTTAACCATGTATAGATGCTAATGCAAAATAATAATAGATAAGCCATTTAATACTATGCAGCACTAATCAAATCATACAGCTATAAGATAGCAAATATTTAGTAGAGTGCAACATTTTATCCATGGCATAATCAAAGCCTATTGTGCTCTTTCCTGCCCTTCTTTGGTGTAGGTTTTAAAGCTACTATTAACCTTTTCAACACACACGATCCAATTATGATCCAAGAAAATATGGGACTTATACCTTCATAGGTACAGTAGTAGAAAACATTCAGAGCTTCCACTGCAGCTGGACCCCTTTGTTTATAGCCAAAAATCAGATCTATCCATTCATGGAGATGAGCAGAGACATATTCTGATTCCTAAGACAGCAAGAAAAAATTAAGTTCAGTAACTGAGTTCTTCAAAAAAACTTCTAGCCCATTTTATTTTTTGAAAAAAAGGCTTTTTCCAAATACATTTTCCTCTCCATATTTACATTAATTGAAAAATATCATCCTAGTTTTATGATAATGTTTGCACATATAGGAACTGAGAAATATTAGAAAATAAATCCAAGTTTCTGCAACCATTCAGGAGAAATAAATAGGTACCAGAAAAATACAATTTAATTCAGCTGTAGTAAATCCTCTAAGGATAAGAGCCTCAGTGGTGCAGCAGACTAAAGTGCTGTTAAGTGCTAGCACTTAGCTGCCAGCTGCCTGCAATTAGTGCAAATTTGAATCTCACCAGGCTCAAGGTTGACTCAGCCTTCCATCCTTTCGAGGTAGGTAAATTGAGAACCCAGATTGTGGGGGCAATAAGCCAACTTTGTATAGAACAACACTGCTTGAGGGGGAGGGGGAGGGTGAAAGCCCTAATAAGCAGGTATATACAAAAAAAGTATGCAGGCTATTGCTATAATGCACTGTAAGCTGCCTTGAGTCTACGGAGAAGGGTGGCGTATAAATTGGACTAATAAATAAAATAAGCAAAACAACTTACATCACAAAAAAACTATAAAAAGATTTTTTCCAAAACACTTGGCCAGATTACCAGATACTATCTACAAAATTTTAGTAATTAAATATTTAATTACTAGCTGAAGGTGCTATCCATGGACCTAGATGGGTAGCTGTGCTTTGAAGAGCAATTACACAATAAGCAACATTGTGCTTGGGCCATCCAACTTTCAAATGTCATCTCTCAATATGGATTCTCTATCCAATTCTCAGTCCAATCAGCTCTAAAGGCTTTCAAACAGAGTTATTAATGTGGCTACTTAAGATGATATTGCAGCACTTAAATGTGTCAAATGTCTGAAACGGATGGCTCAACACAAATCAGCCACCCAGTTAGAAAAATACCTGACAAATATATTACATGCTGCCTTAACATCTCAGAAGAGTTTTTTCTAAAGCTTGACTTAAACATCTGGACTCCATGGTAAGACATCGGAGGGATTCATGGGATCCCAATTGAAGAAAGATTTTGGATTTGTGGAGCACCAGCCATTAAAGACACTGAAAACATTCTTGTCAACTGCAAATTGTACCCTCCAGAAATGGTCACTTATTTAGCCCCTTATTTAAAAACTAAAAAATATGCGAGCACCCAAGAGAAACACTCTAACTTATTGCAGGGAACAAACCTGCAAATCATCAATAAGACTGCAGTCCTCATTTCAAAGGCCACCTCAAAGAGGAAAGAATACCTTGATTAAATTGGAATTAACTATAGGGGTGATGATATAGTATGAAGTTATGTTTTCTTCTTATTTATTTGCATTTTTGCATCAGTTTTATATATCTGACACAGTCAATTAATACAATTAAGTTCTCTTCTTCTATTTTACCTTCTACTATTTTATCTTACTTATTTATCTCCAATTTATCATACCTCCTATATTTTATTCTGTTTTATCTCACTTCACTGTATCATATCTCATTTTATTGTATTTTACTGTGGTTGATATTTATGTTTGATATGGTTGATTAATATAGTATATCATATTGTATCAAGAAGAATGAAGAGAGAAAGGCCACTGAAAATCATTTTACATGATTATGAATATTAGTGAATGCCATACCTTTTAAATTTTTAAAACATATTTATTTGTATCCTGCATTTATTATTTTTACAAATTACTAAAGGCAGAAACATATTCAGCACACCTTCCTTTCATTTCCTGTCAATTTACACATATACTCTGATGGTCCTTTGTGCTAAACACACATTTTAAAATCTTACGTTATCTCTCCAGAGGGATTATAACTCACCAATGCTTTCCTATGTTTGAAAATGAAGTCTTCTGGAGAATGTGCCCATTTTGGTAGGACAACATCATTTACCTCTTCTTTTGAAATCTGGAGCTGACCAAAATTGAAATCTGCAGATAAGACAAAAGGGTTTCAAGTGCAATTAAGATGATAAAATGTTTCAGAAAATATCAGAAGTTACTGTTTTCTAAGCCAGATACCACTGAAGGAGAAGATGACAGAAGAAAAGCAGTTAATCAGGAAAATCAATGTCTCACATATTTATTTTAAATAGAACCAAATTATGTAATAGAATAACAGTATTTGTAATAATATGGCAAAAGTGTAATTTAGGAATTTTGTATGATAAATCAGATTTTCTATTCATTCTGTAATCACAGGATCAGAACATTAGCTAATGTATTGAAGGAGAACAGGCAAAACTGGGGGGGGGGGAGCAGAGTAAAATGCATCATCAGTTTAGAGTCTTTGCGTTGCCATAAGAGATCTAAGTCTAGCTCCCACCCCCTCCTGAATTCTGTTGACTCTTATCTAGTGCCAGTTTAGTGCTGGTGTTAGTTAACTAGATTCTTGTATATAAGCTTCAATAAATCATTTATGCTGTAATCCACATGAATGGTCCTGATTATTGTGTTACTTAAACCTCAAAAGCGATTCCATTGTTCTGTGCAGTTTATTATTGGTTTTAACTTCTTACGATTTTGATTCTCTAAGAACTCTGGCAAGTAGAAAAATTCTGGGATTAGCTCATTCACATCATTTGGATTCTCCATGAGAGCTTGCCAAGTAGCATGAATGGAATGGAACTGTCGATCCGCGCAGTCAAATCTGCAGAGAGAAAATACAAAGGCAAACTCCCCAAATTACACATCAGTATTTCCACTAAAATTCCATTTAAATAATGGAATTGCATTTAACTTTAGCTCAGTACTGTTCTTATCAAATCAAATATGGATACAATTTTTAAAAAAGTAATATACCTACTTATTGGGATAACAATGCATATCTGGAGCTACACATCATTTGCACACATTCCTGCATCACATTTGAACTAGAACACAAAACTTGTTCATTCAAGAACTCTATTTAGCTATTAGCATATAAATGAAGCTTTGGACAGCAACAAATTGCATGGAGGAAGACCATGCGTAGCCATTACAAAACTTGGTGGGAAATTTGGATATCTCCAAGATGCTAAGATTACATGGCAAAGTATCAGAAGTTAAACATCTTATAATTACACTTTTTAATATTGTAAGCCACCCAGAGTTATCCTGTGGTAAGATGAGCAACCAATAAATTAAAAAAAAACAAATAATATTTTTGTTTTATTGGAAAGAAGCCTCTTTTTTTTTGGCTTCCTTTACTCAAAAGATCTATTACGTTTGCGGCTCCTCTGAATTATATGCAAGGGGGCTTCTTTTCTGAGAAATAACCATCTCTACCCTAAGTATGTGAAAAAATGATACCCTGTTCACTTTCAAGGAAAATAATACATGATGCAGTTCAGCCATTAAGCCAACAACAGAAATTGGTACATCGCTTAATATCATACCTCCCACTCTGAAGCTGGATATGCAAAGTGGTAAAAGGTTCAACCCGAATAAGGTAATGCATGACCCCAGCTGCATTGGAGTAGTGAGTCCCATAGTGAAACTTGTCAATAATTCCAAGGGGGTCTTCAAAGTTATCATATCTTAAAAAGCAAAACAGAAAAATAATTGTGAACATTTTGATATTTGTTGTTTTATTTACTCTGAGAAGTTATATTAGTATCATTTGTCATCTGAGAATGAAGACCACTCAGAGTTCTTCATTCATTAAAGACAAAAAGAATCTGGGAGCTGATTAATCAAGTTTTTCTTTTTTTAACTAAGCTGGGCTTGAAACACTAAAGTAAATCAGTATAAATCAGTATGACTATATAGCGAATAAGCTATATAAGCTATATAAGCTAAATAAGCTCACCATATGGGTGAGTTGTTGAAAAGCAAGGAAAACAATAAGTGATTGAAAAAACAGAATTTCTGCACTGAAAATATTTTATACAACAATTTTACATTTTCTATACTAATAAAGAGCACAAATATTCTGCCTATCATCAAAAGAATTTTTTTCAATTCAAATTTTTTTAAAGCATTCATATACACCAACTTCACAATGCTTCTTCCACTGGGCTTTTCTAAGGCGACATGCAGCCCCAAATTCTCAATGATAAACAACCATTATTATAGAAATATAGCTATCAACTTCCTTTTTTGTCATAGTTTTATTACTGCTTATTTCCCTCCACATCCAATAACTATGCCTCAGTTTTACACATCTGAAAAGGCTGTGACAATTTAAAATGCTCTTATCCTAAATCTGCCTATCAATGAATACTTGAACAGCTTTCTTCAATTCTTCACTACCATCTGAACAATAAATTCCAGTTACTAGACGGAAGAGTAGAACAAGCGTAAACGTTAAGAAGAAGCAGATCCATTATAAGGACATCAATTAAATGGTTATTTCAAAAGAAATACCTTTCCTTTACAGCTCTCACATTCTTTTCATTTGCTACACCAATAGGTTTAGACAAATCCCGAAACACTGTAGGATTATTCAAATCCAATTCTTCTGAAGTATAATCCTGCAGGATCCATGGAAACTGGAACAAAAAGGAGAACATTCTTCAAATCTCACATTTGTTTTTTGATAAAATATATTATGATGTCTAGTCAGAAACAAAGGACATAAATAATACTTACAACAGGATATTGTGCAAGATCATTGTAGGTTCGTCCTGCCATAGTATTTAACTGAATGAGGTAATCAAAATTGGATATTTCCCTGTTCACCCATTTCTAAATAAAGAAAACCCAATGTTGAAGCTAATGTTGTATAAAAAGAGTTAGTGATGTATTTTAGTATAATTCAAGCAAACAAAATGGTAAACTTAAAGCAGCATTCATGTTTATTCAGATTTTTATGCCACCCTACTCCTACAACCCATATAGAACTAGACCCATATAACCATGAAAATTATTATTTTTTAAATCATATTATTGTTGCTTTCCTATATAATCCAACAAATGGGACTTGCAGCAGAATGCTCCATTTAGGATGAGGTTGTGTAAAATAAAGCTAATATTAGTTTTGTCATCGTTAGGAAGGAAATAGATTTCATCCTATATACATCACAAATTAAAGTTTATTGTACTCTTCAAGGGACAAATTGTTTTTAATAGAGAACAGAAGCAGAAATAGAAGTTATCGTTTAAATATTACATTTATCTGTATTTTTAAACTTAGCTCAGACACCAGCTGAGGGAGCTATTATTCCAAGCAAAAAGAGACATGAATTATTTTTAATGTTCCCACCATTCCGCTTATTATCCTACCTGAGTCAATCCAGAAGTTTTGAATAATTCTTGGGGAGATCTGGTCCCACTAATATTTTGAGAACACAGAGACAGAATTCGACTATATACTCTGTTTCTTGTCTACAACGAAGAAGTACATAGGTTAATTTATTGAATAAATTATCATCAGAATTTCCCTATTTTTACATTTGGGCTTGCTGTTTTGGCAACCTAATTGTGGGACTAATCCATGCAATTCAATTTATCATTTTACTGTAATAAATTCTCATGCATTTCAATAAATGCTACTACATTATTTAAAGGAGTTTTGCCTCAACATTTATCATCTCCAGCAACGATGGCCCACTACACTAAGCGTTGAAAAAGGATATATGCTCAAGGAAGATGTTAAAACCAATGTTGGTTTTCTTTAATGCATACCTGCATAAAACATGGTATTTAAACTAGATATTTTGGCTTTCATTATTAAACATGTCAGCTGATCACAAAAATAAGTTAAATATGCACCTAAAATCCTAATATGAAACAAAGCCATTCAATTATTTCACCATCCAAGCTGGGTTCATTTTTAGCACAATCAGGAATATTACTGAATTGAACCCATTCATCTGTTCACAGGAGATCACTAGCCAAAGTCACCCAGTAATGAAAACGACGTTTTAGGGATTTCTCTCAGGGTATTCTGCACAAGGAACATGTAATATTACATACCTCCTTTTTAAAGTTAAGGAAATAATTAGTCTGGTCAATAAAGAAGATCTCCAAAGCCGACCTCCTCAGATTATAACGGCGTAAATGAATCTCTCGAATTTGAGAAAGAGGCCATTTAAAATCAAAACCTATACCTGGATATAGAAGAAGAATTTCAGTTTATTGTTAACTATATTCAAAGAGTAGGTATATGATAATTATGAAAGTCAAGAAGGTCTGGTAACATGATTGGAAAAGTAAAAAACGCCAACTGGAATGAGCCAAAATAGAAACCTTGCTAAAAATAGTAGTAGGACTAAGCAACCAGAGGCATCAGGATCATTTCATTTCGAACTACCCTTTTATACAGTAGTTCCCTGTCACTGAAAGTCAATAGTAACCTTTATCAACAATTCAGTTATGAAACAAGATATAAAACAAACAAGAATTGTAGTATAAATTATAAAATAGCTGTAATCTGTTATACAAAAAAGAACAAACAAAAAATAAATTTACCCCAATAACCTCACCCCAGTCCCCCCCAAAGAACTTATACACTCATAAAGCAGATAAAGGCAAGCTGAAGTATGAGACTGCATTGTGAGAGGCTGGAAAAGGGGTGGGGACCACTTTCAAACTGCCTTCTTATAAATGGATGTTTACCATGGCAGCCATTTTGAGAAAGTACTCATGTCATATCCCCCAAATCATCAACCACAAAAGATTAACGATCCCCAGAACCTAGGGGAAAGTTGGGCAATCAGCAATATTTTTCTCCACTGCAATGCAAATGGAGATTCTAGATTATCAAGCACTCGAAATCTTTCTTCCAGAAATTCATTCCAGTGGGAAGGAGTATATGTAGCCAAGTAACTACAGGTAGTCCTCAATTTATGAGCAAAATTGAGCCCAAACTTTTTGTTGCTAAGTGAAACGTTGTTAAGTGAATTTTGCCGCATTTTATGACCTTACTTGCCACACGTTAGGTGAATTACTGCAATTGTTATTAGTAACACAGTTGTTAAGTGAATCTGGCTTCCCCATTGACTTTGTCTGTTTGTTTGTTGACTTTGACTTTGTCAGAAGGTCACAAAAGGGGATCACATGACCCTGGGACACTGCCACCGTCATAAATATGAGTCAGTTGCCAAGCACCTGAATTTTGATTCCATGGCCATGGGGATTCTGCAATAGTTGTAACTGTGAAAAACTGCATTTTTTCAGTGCCGTTGTAACTTTGAACAGTCACTAAATGAATAGTTATAACTCAAGGATTACCTATGTACAACACAGAGTGGTGCGACAGAAGTCCAAAGGTCTTACCTTCTTCTTTTTCAATGCTGCCGTCATAGAAGTAAATGTGTTGTGTAGTGACCTCCAGCCTGCCAGGTATTATATTCATTATTGTAATAAGTTCACAGTCTTCCGAGAGCACAAGTTTTTCTTTTTGACCCTGCTCTTCCTTTTCATCCCTGAAGCAGAAATATCAAATGATAGGCTTGATTAGCTGGATAATACAAAAATTACCAAAAAAAAGGCATCAGCATTTCTTACACAATAATCAGTATTTGAACCTCTTAAAGATACCTTATATACAGTAAATGATCCACCACTAACTTCTTATTAATAAGAAGCCTGATTAGTCTCAAGTAGAATTTGCAATGTTTTTGATCTATACCTTAAACAAATAACAACAGAGAGAAAACACTTCTTAAGAGAAAATCGTGAAAGTTTGATTCTGTAACAAATTTCTCATTTCTAAATTATGAACAGTGAGAACTTGCCAACACAAGAGATGCTAAACATAATTCCTAAAATATATTTTATTTAGATCTTTTATCTAATTAGTTTGATAATATAGTTTGAGCATGTGGTTCTTGAAATAAAATATCTGCATATAAAAATAAAGTAAAAGGGTAGGCAAGTTGTAAGTAAGTAAATAAATAAATAAATGTTGTGATTGAACTTAGCAAAAGAGATGTGGTATTAGTCTATATTTACTATCTATGGCCAATGTAAAGAAATGTCAAAGGATATTATATTTAATTTTTTAAACTATATTTTTAAAAATCATGATATGAAACATTAAAAGTATTTGTTTCCTTAACAATCTGTTTTCTTATTAGTAGTTTTTAAATATTTTGAAAGATTTTTTGGACTGAAACAAATTTTGATCTATCAGAATGCAGCTAACTTCGAACATTCTAACCATCAAATTAGGTGGACTGTTTCATTCCAAGTTTTTTTTAAAAAGGTATTTTCATTTCATGCATATTTATGTCTGAATTTGAATGTGGAGACAGGTTAAGAAGAAAATCCTGATGAGCATTCCCACAATATGTTGCAGCCATACTCTTTGGAACCTGGTTCTGAATTCACATACTCTTCTACATACATATTTGTACTGGATGTTGGATCTTCATCTGGCAGTTCAAGTATATCATCTTCCATATCGCTGACTTTTACTTGCTTCACTGCCTCCAGAAGCAAAGCTTCCCTTGATGGTGGCATCTGTAATACTCCTTGAAAGACGAATTGAGAATATTCAATTAAATAAATCAACTTCATTTTACACTCTAATAGAGCATCTATCTCAATGAATAAAATAAACATGAAGAACATTGAATTAAATGAATCAATGAGTAAAATAAACATGAAAAACTCATAGAACTAAGGAAAAATTTCCTTGCAATTAGAACAATTAATCAATGGAACAACTTGCCTCCAGAAATTGTGGGTGCTCCAACACTGGAGGATTTTAAGAAGAGACTGGACAACCATTTGTCTGAAATGGTATAGGGTCTCCTGCTTGAGTAGGGGGTTGGATAGAAGACCTCCAAGGTCTCTTCCAATTCTGTTATTCTATAACATTGGCATCAATGCAATGTTCTCTCTGCACATGTAGAAAGGATTATTGAACTAGCTGAAGCGCTTTATGTATTCCTCCACATATGTGTCTTTAAGAGAAGTTACTTAGCAGAGCTTTGTAGACTATAATATTGTATTGTCAATGCTTGCTCATCTGCATTCTTACTCATAGCCATTAAGAGAAAGAGACAACATGGGCTCCCTAATCTAACAACCTCTAAGAGGAGGGAGAACAATAACTACCTAAGAACAATCTTCACACAAAAGAAGGGTCACTTAATATTTGCAGGTGCTGCCTGGTAGAGATCCTGTTTTCTCTAGAGATAAAAGTATAAGTAATTGGCAAAAGCTACCAGATAAATCTTTGGCAAAGATTCCACTATCTAAAGTTATATCAAATCCCTGATAAAGTAGGCTACCAAGCCATCTTCATGAGTGATCTTTATAACCCCTCTCTTTTAAGAATGTTGTTGTTAGACCCAAAGTTCTGGGAAGACACCGACAATTACTGGCTTTGGGGTCCAACCACTACCATTCTTGAGGTTCCTAACATACTGAAAGGATGTAGATTGGCACACTCTTCTGTGTTAACTCTCTTAATTAATTCTAATTTATTTCGATTTCATTCAATAAAATCATTCTGGGTTATTTCACACTAGCTTGAGCCTATTTCCTTCAAATCCTAAAAAAACCTACTGGTTTCTGTTTGTCTATTGGGCTACCAATACAATAGAAAAATTCCCATGTCACATGATTCTATTTATATTATATTGTAATTTTAGCATATAAGCAAAAGGAGATTTGCTCAGAAAAGGAACACTTTTAACACGAACAGAAAATAGAATTTTCTATACTTGAAAGAAATTAAGAAGTTCAGTGAGAAATCAGGATTGAATATTTTAAAGAGCTAAATCAATAACTAACAAGCATCATAGCCAATTCACCTCACCTAGATTATCCCTCAGGGCACTGGCATCCTGGTGAGAGTTGAAATTGTAATTTTGCATTAATTTTAGCCTCATTCGTGAATAATTTTCCACATTTGAAAGTTTCCAGTGAGTGAGATTCGGCTTCCTGATGAAAGGAATATACCAAAAGAAATTGAACAAGATTAGACATGTGATGTTACTGTTTGTACTGAAAAGAACGAGAAGATGTGAATACAAGATTTTTTTTAAAAAAATTGCAGCAATTAGGTTTTATTTTTCACAATTTTTTTTCTCCATACTGTTCCAAGGGAAGCATGAAGATCCATCTAGTTGGGGAAAATAACCTGATTCCTTCTTATAGAAAATGAAGCTGAACTGGATCTCTTTGTTATAATAAAAACATATAGGGAATTTGAATTATCTCTGCCAACAGCTTAAAGCAATACCAAACCTTTCCGAAAAAGGGGGAGGGGAGGTGTTAGACATTTTTATTGTGTGTGAAGTCAAGGCTTCAACAGCAGTCATGAAATCTAATGGACTGATCATCATATCTCAAAGCAAAAGTGAGCAGAATTCCAGTTGGCAGGACCTACTTTTTTCCCTTAGTTTAAGTTTAATCAACTGGAGAAAGAGAGAGAGGGAGAGATGAATAAATTAAAAGGCAAGTTATAATATATAAATTATAACTTGAGCCCAGGAATTTGTTTCAGGTATCAGAAGTTGAGAATTTACTGTGTGCTACCACAAGCAATATCATTTAAGCAGGAATTTTTGCTTATACTTTGGGTGAATAACCGGGAATGAACTATTGCCAAATTATTGCAAGTCCACAAGCACTCCAACTTCTGCCCACCCTGGAAAACTAACCATGCTACCATCAGATCCCAAAATGTGCCACAAAAATTTCCAGGATTTTCTTTCTTTTTATTCTTCAGCCACATGCCTTGCTCCAGAAAAGGTAAAATATGCTTCAAGGAGAAAGAAAACATGTTGATTTCCCATACCGTTCAGCCCAGGGGCCTTGTTCACAGGTAAGGTAAAGTTTGGCAGCTCTCCACTGTCTCAGAGTTGTTGCGTGCTGATTATTTAACTGTTTTAGCATTCCATTGTAACGCATGTTCTCCTGCCGTGCCCTCCGGTTAAATGGCTCTACAAAAGATTCCTAAGGACAGAAACATAATAAATCTTAAAGAAGTGCTTAGGAAAGCTAGAATAAAGGACTTGAAAAACCTGTTGCGTGAGAGCTTACTGTAATAACAAAAATAATCCAAATTGCATATAATATATAGAAGCAAGTGTGTGTGTGTGTTTTTGAATCATTAGCCAGATGAAAAATATAACTTTGTGCATCACCACTCACCAGTCAAAAAAAAAAACAAATGTACCCCAGGCAAACCTTTATATGAAAAATTGATTCCAACATCAGCCAAAGAAGAATTAATGTTAGATTTCCTTCCTTTCACTGTCAAAGACACAATATTGATGAAAGAGAAATGGTTGACACCATGTCCTACAGAATCCAGTCTCAAAATACAGGTAGTCCTCGACTTACAACAGTTCATTTAGTGTCCGTTTGAAGTTACAATGGCACAAAAAAAATTACTTATGACCATTTTTTCACTTCTGACTGTTACATCCCCATGGTCATGTGATTCACATTCAGATGCTTGACAACTGCTTCATATATATATGATGGTTGCAGTGTCCCGGGGTCTTGTGATCATATTGTGACCTTTTAACAAGCAAAGACAATGGGGAAGCCAGATTCACTTAATAACCGTGTTATTAATTTAACAACTACAATGATTCACTTAACAAATGTGGCAAGAAAAGTCATAAAATGGGGCAAAACTTAATTTAAAAATGTATCACTTAGTAACATATATTCTAGGCTCAATTGTGGTCATGTTAATCCTCACATGATTTTCTTGCTCAGGCAAACTCCTGAGAAAGTCACTCAGATTTTACCTGAAATTTGAGCTTGCTTTCTCCTCTCTCTCGTTCCCGTTTATGGATGTTGACCATTAATGCCTCAAAGCAATCCTTCCAATATAGTGCCATATGTTCATGGCCATCACTGAAAATGCTGAGCTCGTACTGCTTCATATTAGGGATAATCTAGTTCATGAAGGATAAGAAGGTTAACACACACTCTCCTTTTTGGAGAGAAAAAGCATTTTAAGAAATCACAACTTACATATTTAGCGATGTAAGCTTTCCATTCATCAGTTCTACAATAGTCCTGGAAGTCCTCAAAAAAGGAAGGGCTTCCATTAGTAGAAGGCAAGCAAGGCAAGTGCAAGTTCATGAACAGAAGGTCATATATTTTGGAAATAAGAGTTCGAACTAGAGGGATCAAGAAGGAGTAAGTTTCAGTCTTTTCTTGGATTGATCTGCTCAGGATGCCTTCCAGTTTTCCCAGCAGGTAACAGGATTCCGCTTGGTTGTCAAGTACTTTGGTCTGAAGGAGGGTGTTAAGCTTGGCTGCAGCCATTGCACAAACCTGGAGCAGGGGCAAACGGGAAGAAAAATAATATTCAACCAATACAGATAATTTAAGTTAAACAGTTTTCCCAAAAGGTATTTCAATTCTCCACTTGCACCTCTTCAAATCCCATACATTTTGGGGTCCTGGGGCACATTTGAAATTTTGAGAGCATACTATAGGGACTATCATGAAATGCTTTTGATGATAGCCGTAGCCAATCACAAAACACTCATTTACTAGAAGACATACCAGTCACTGTGTTGAAGCCTTTCCAAGAGCATTACTGTGCTCTAGAGGTTTAATGAAACTTCAGGTAGTATTTCAAGCTGATGCTTTGTTTTGCAGTTTGCTGTTTGCTGTTTCTCATTTGATATCGTTGTCCCAAGATAAATTAAGTAGAGCAGGAAGCATATAATTCCATTAATATGGCAAACCTACATTTGCCTTTCCTCTTTATAATTCAAGGCACTACACACAGGGCTCCCAAATATTCCTGGCTTTCAGTTGGCTCAGGTCTTAGTAATTGTTGTTATGATCACCATGAAAGCACAACTCAGTAAGATTAAGACGTATCAAAAGCATTTATTAGTGCATCCAAATTATATATTGATTTTTAGCATATTCTCAACATACAATGAATTGATTGTTTATTTATATTTATATTCAAGCCTTCTTCTGAAAAGTCTCGGAAATATATACAGCTTCTTCCTGAATCCTTTCAAAATCTCTATGAGGAAGTTAGGCTAAAAAAAGACATTTTAAACTAATGATAAACTATGATTTACTATGAAGAAAATACTATGATGAAGCTTGGATTCACAATTTCACCCTGGGTAGTTAGAATTAATATTAAGGACATTTATCATTTGAAATAAATCAGTGGCCTAAACAAAAGAAGGGGACCATGGTTTGTACAATGACATATTCTAATCAGAGAAAGCAGAAGCTGGTATTTTTTTTTCCTAGATTGTATTTAGACATTCTCATACATTTATATATTGCTTAGTTACAGTGGGGCAAAAAAGTATTTATTCAGCCACCAATTGTGCAAGTTCTCCCACTTAAAAAGATGAGAGAGGCCTGTAATTGACATCATAGGTAGACCTCAACTATGAGAGACAAAATGAGAAAACAAATCCAGGCAATCACATTGTCTGATTTGGAAAGAATTTATTTGCAAATTATGGTGGAAAATAAGTATTTGGTCAATATCAAAAGTTCATCTCAATACTTCGTTATATATCCTTTGTTGGCAATGACAGAGGTCAAACGTTTTCTGTAAGTCTTCACAAGGTTGGCACACACTGTTGCTGGTATGTTGGCCCATTCCTCCATGCAGATCTCCTCTAGAGCAGTGATGTTTTGGGGCTGTCACTGGGCAACACGGACTTTCAACTCCCTCCAAAGGTTTTCTATGGGGTTGAGATCTGGAGACTGGCTAGGCCACTCCAGGACCTTGAAATGCTTCTTACGAAGCCACTCCTTCGTTGCCCGGGCGGTGTGTTTGAGATCATTGTCATGCTGAAAGACCCAGCCACGTTTCATCTTCAATGCCCTTGCTGATGGAAGGAGGTTTGCACTCAAAATCTCATGATACATGGCCCCATTCATTCTTTCCTGTACACGGATCAGTCTTCCTGGTCCCTTTGCAGAGAAACAGCCCCAAAGCATGATGTTGCCACCCCCATGCTTCACAGTAGGTATGGTATTCTTTGGATGCAACTCAGCATTCTCTCTCCTCCAAACACAACGAGTTGTGTTTCTACCAAACAGTTCTACTTTGGTTTCATCTGACCCTATGACATTCTCCCAATCCTCTTCTGGATCATCCAAATGCTCTCTAGCAAACTTCAGACGGGCCCGGACATATACTGGCTTAAGCAGGGGGACACATCTGGCACTGCAGGATCTGAGTCCCTGGCGGTGTAGGGTGTTACTGATGGTAGCCTTTGTTACGTTGGTCCCAGCTCTCTGCAGGTCATTCACTAGGTCCCCCCGTGTGGTTCTGGGATTTTTGCTCACCGTTCTTGTGATCATTTTGACCCCACGGGGTGAGATCTTGCGTGGAGCCCCAGATCGAGGGAGATTATCAGTGGTCTTGTATGTCTTCCATTTTCTAATTATTGCTCCCACAGTTGATTTCTTCACACCAAGCTGCTTGCCTATTGCAGATTCAGTCTTCCCAGCCTGGTGCAGGTCTACAATTTTGTTTCTGGTGTCCTTCGACAGCTCTTTGGTCTTCACCATAGTGGAGTTTGGAGTGTGACTGTTTGAGGTTGTGGACAGGTGTCCACAAGTTAATTGTTAACTGATAACAAGTTAAAACAGGTGCCATTAATACAGGTAATGAGTGGAGGACAGAGGAGCCTCTTAAAGAAGAAGTTACAGGTCTGTGAGAGCCAGAAATCTTGCTTGTTTGTAGGTGACCAAATACTTATTTTCCACCATAATTTGCAAATAAATTCTTTCCAAATCAGACAATGTGATTGTCTGGATTTGTTTTCTCATTTTGTTTCTCATAGTTGAGGTCTACCTATGATGACAATTACAGGCCTCTCTCATCTTTTGAGAGCCACAATTAGTGGCTGACTAAATACTCTTTTGCCCCACTGTATACTTTAAATCCATCCAGATACCAAAGTTCTCTTTTATTTGTGTATTAAGGGGGGGAGTAAAGAAAGGATGTTCAAGCCCCAAATTTGCCAGAATTTCTTTGCAAAGGAAAATCAAACTTTACCATATTTGTGCACAGAAACCTTCAATAATGTAACACACCTGTAAATTATCTTGTCCAATGAATCCAAGAAGCAGCTGGATCTGTACTTGATAGAGCTTCACATTTTCTGAGCCAGAAGAGTACCAGATTGACAAAGTGTCCATGAGCGTCACCAGTTCTTCCAAAAGCTATGCAGAATTAAATCCAGAATTAAGACAAAAAGGTTCAGAATGTAAAGTGAGGCCCATGACACAAGAAGGTATAATGTTCAATTATGTTATTTTAAAATTTTTCTATTTTCTCACAATTAAAACTATCTGATGATTGACAAAAACTACTATAGAATTAGAATGACCTGAGTTTGATTATTTGACAATGGGAGTATTTTGATAGGTTTTACTATCATTTGTTGATGCTTAGAAGAGTTGGCAAATTTTTTTTATGTTAAACCCTTGCTAGAGAAAAGTGATCTTTATTTTTTTCCACACCTGGATAAACTTTCGAAGGTGAAGAGTCACATGGTGTTGTGTCCGAAGCCAATGTGATAAAGCAGTGAGTACAGTATTGTTGGGCAGGGACTGAGGTGGCCTGAGATCCGCTATCCATAATGGAAAATCATTGGGTAACTTTGCGGTCAATTGTTCTCCCTTACCCCTAAGAAGGAGGCAACAGTAAAATCACTTCCAAAAATGTTGCCAAGAAAGTGGCATGGATTTGTCTGGATAATCACAACAAATCAAGACTGACTTGAAGACACAGATCATAATTGGTATAGTCAGGTCTACTTATGAACAACCTCGTCACCTAAAAGGAGGGAGGGGGGAAAACTGGGAAAAGTATATGGGTGAAGCAATTCAACTGTTCATTTCACAGAAGCTTTGTAAGTGGAAGGTAAATGTCAAGCAGAGAAGAGAAATTGCCAAACAGCAACATTTGTTATCAGTGTATAATTTCTTACTCACAGAATCTTTGATTAAATCGTAAAATGTATTTCTTGACTAATCCTAAAGTTTTTAAAACTTACACTTAAAAATTAAATTTGGAAAAATTATTCTTAGAAAATTTGCCAAATACTCCAATAATACTTGAGGGCAAATCCATGTAGATTTAAACTTAGCCTTTCAAATCAATTTCTTCTATTTTCAAAGAGGATGAAAATGTACTAAGCAATGGCACCTGATAATTGGTATCTTTCCGAAGTTTTTCCTATATAGTTTCATACTAACCTTTTCTGTCCAGAGTCTTGAATTCACTAGACCTTCTGCTTGCAGGAAATCCTGAACAATGAACAAGAGTCGGAAAGCATTTTCAGCATGCACTGGGAGGGATTTGGCTTCTCTTGTGTCAGTGACTGCCCACTCCAGCATCTTCTCTAGCAAACTAAATTACAGAGAAAGAGGTGGCACAAAATAAGCAACTTTTGTGAATTTTAATTACTGATGGAAAGGCAGCAGGAAAACAGAGCTAAATCCAACATTGTTATCTAGCTTTTGCCACTGCAGCCAACAAATTATATTCTGTGAAATAGCCTAGTTATGTTCTCAGTTGTTACACAAAGTTATGTTCGACCTTAATTTTCAAATCAATCGCTCTGGATTGTCAAACAGAAGAGTTCCCAGAGGAAAGTCCCGTTGTTTTAATGGGCTGCTTTTGTCGAGCCAAAAAGCCCCTAGCCTCCTGTCTTTTTATACGAGCCTGAAACACCTGGCTCTGCCAGTTGCCCTTGTGACCCAATACAGGAATACCACACTGGAGGTGGCTGTAAGACAAATAGCAGACCCCCATCTCACCCCATGCCTCTGGCTCCTTCCCCGCCCATCTTTTAATTCATATTGCTGAACTTTCATTATGTTTTATTGTTATATTTACATGTTTTATAATGTTTCAGAAAGGGGGTGGAACCAACCTAGCTCTTTAAACTTTTTGAAACTTCTGTAGAACTGTAAACTGAGTTTGATTATCTCAAAATGCTTACTGGCAGTCTGAGCTTTAAGTTATATAAACACCTATTTGGACATTTTGGTCCTGATATTATTGCCATGCCTGAAGTTCTGTATTTGTTAAATATAACACAAGAATTAAAGAA
This sequence comes from Ptyas mucosa, assembly GCA_012654045.1. Lineage (NCBI taxonomy): Eukaryota > Metazoa > Chordata > Lepidosauria > Squamata > Colubridae > Ptyas > Ptyas mucosa. Next base: position 46,623,320 of record WNWU01000006.1, on the reverse strand, counting down.
GCTTTTGTGTTAGCATGCTTTCAAATAGGAAATGGGAGGAAGCAAATAAAGTAAATATTCACTCAGTTTCTGGGTCTAGAATGTCTGATTTGTGAAAACACAAGAAGCTAGTTTCTGTTGAACTTAAATGCAGTTAGTATAAGTAAAATTATTTTGCACACGTACATTGGACCCTTCTCACAAAGGCGTAAATCCCTCTTTTGGACATTCAATCTCTGAATTTGGACCATCTTGCAGAGGACTCAGGACTCAAAATGGCATTTAAGGATGAATAAACATTATGGTACCCACAAACAGTGGGGCAGTGGATTAACTATATGCCACTCAATATCTAACAAATAACGAATAATACTATTTAATATGGATTTGTTATAAATCTCTGCTTGACGACGCAATTCAAGAACTGAACCATTAACTCACATGGTCTGACTTTGCCATATCATTTTATAACCATAAGAATTATAATACATTCGAAATAAAGCTGCAACTGATTTATGAAATTAATCCCATTTACTGTACATTACTGAATACTGTAAGGACAGTATATTTTGAGCAATATGGACAAAATTTTAAGCATCTTTTTCCTTCTCTTTAAAAATAACTTGATACTGTATGTGCTGTTTACACTGTTAATTCAAATCACATTAATGAGCTTCAGGTCCAATGAATCATTCCTCTTTCCTGCTTTCCATTATCACTTTTTTCTTTCCAAAAACACAAATTTTGAAAAACGAAGAGTTTGACCTACTTGAGTTTGATCTCATCTGATGGTCGTAGTAATTCATTAGAGATGCCCAATTTGGTAAGCGCAGAAAAAACCTGACCCTTCTCAATCCAAGCTGCATCATCTGATCTCTCGATGCCTTTCCACATCACACAGAGCAAAATATCTGTCAGAAGCTGGAGAAGATCTTCTTCGCATGCCTAGTAAAAGCAGACATGCATTTTAAAAGATTACAGTATTTTTGAAAAGCATCTTACTAATTTTACTTAGAAAGAGCAGATCAATTCCACTTCATAACAAAGATTCACAGTTTATATTAAAAACTGCTGGTATTACAGCTCCTAAAATGAAAATAGGCAGCTTTTTTGACTGATGAGGCCCAGAAAACTATACAATCATATATCTTACACTGTTTTTTAAAAGAAAGAAAAGGCAACATACTGAAAGGGGTGGCCTAAAAATAGGTGCAAAAGTGCAAGAAATTAAAAATAGGAAAATTAATAGCCCAGAGCAATTTGCATGGACAGTTCTAAGAAAAATGCATCTCATTCATTCATTCATTCATTCACTCACTCACTCACTCACTCACTCATTCATTCATTCACTGGCTCATTCATATTGATTTGCTGAAAAATGTATATGTCACCCACTTTATACAAAGTAACCTTAGATGGCATCTATCAATCAAATATAATTAAAATGAAAAACCATGATGCTCCAACCAAAGCATTTCTGAAGTATCAGGAGAAAAAAGGATTTATGGCTCTTCCAAGAGATGCCCATCTGGAAACTGGTTAACAACTAGTCTGCCTACACTCTCAAGCAGTCTAGATGGAGATAACAGTCAGACTTGGGAGAGAAGCAGGAGCATCAGGTGTGCAATTACGTATACTGGGGATGTCTCACCGAAGTCTTACTGTTTCATGTTATTTTTTAAAAAATCAGAACAACCCAGCAAGGTTATCTTTTAGCCATGTACCTCATGAATTTCAAATAAGTAAAGATCAGCAGCGAATACCAGGTCCTCTGCAGCATTTGGTTCCTTGTCAAGCTGTCCAGAAAATGTCTTTGTATTCTCAATGGGAGAAGGGGTGCTGGGCAGACTATCAGCCATCTGGCTCCCACTGTCACCCAGTTCATAAGAGTCAACACTTGAGAGGTCTAAGCTTAAATGTGGATTCTTCTGCCACAAGTCCTCCTGGTCCTCAGGCCTAAAAGACATCTCCTCCACGGATGTATCCTCCATCACTGTCACAGATTTGCCATCTTCTAAGCTCCACTGATCACAAGAACCATTGACAGACGCAAAACTGGCACCATCTTCCCCATCGGCCTTGGAAGTACGACACTGCTGATGGTCTTTGGCAGAAGCACGCTTGTCGTCTCCTTTAGTAGAGTCGCTTCTGGTGTCCCTCACGCCACTCCTGACATCAGCGTGCTCTTTCAGGAACAGTCGACTCAGTGTCTCCTGCCACCCAAGTTGCTGAGAAATCTGTTGTGCTGAATCTTGTTGGGAATGTAGGATTTGCAAAAGCTACCGAAAACATGGATTCAAATACAATACATTGTAAAAGCTTTGTGTTTTAGATTTATTTTTGTTTTCTGAATGAAATAAAATAAAATAACTTTCTCAGTTTCTTATATACCTACTTTCATTCATTCAGTTAAAGACTTATAAACTAATGCTAACTTAATAGCCAGGGAAGTGTTAAATGAACATGTAATTTATATTGTAAGCACTAAGCTAAATACAACCATCTTTAGAAAAGCCCCATTTAGATGAATAGGGCACGGATTGTTATTGACTTTATATCAGGTTGGCTAGAGCTCTTTGCAGAGCTTTTCCCCATATTCCCAGCAGCATGCTTTCTACAGCTTCTTAAGAAAAGGAACTCCAGAAATTAAGGAAAATACAATAAAAGGAAGATGAACCAGGGAAGCTAGGACCTGCATCTGTTGGAGAGGAACACCTGGTGAGCGTGAAGGGAGAAGCAAATGCTACCAGTACGAAGAGCAAAACCATAGAATGCTTTCCACTAAGTTGCTATTCCTCCCTCAGAGGGAGGGAGGGAGGGGGGAGGGAGGGAGGGAGGGAGGGAGGGAGGGAGGGAGGAAGGAAGGAAGGAAGGAAGGAAGGAAGGAAGGAAGGAAGGAAGGAAGGAAGGAAGGAAGAACTCTGGTTGCTAGTATGGCTTTTTCTCCAGCAGTCAAAGCAGAAACGGCACAGAGCCCCATGGCCAGAAGGGAGGGTGAGGTCTTGCAGCAGGATAATTAGAGACCTCCTTCTCCAGGTGAATCAGAATGTGAATCAGAATAAGACTGAGATGGAGGCTGCTTTATGAGGATATGTCCTTAGCAAATGATTAGGGGAACGTTTTGGTGCTTGGGTCAGAGAGGCATGAAGAAGTGGTCCAATTATAGGATCCGTCCTATTATTATTTAAGTCCTAAACAATGCCCACATTTGTCTTTTCAAAAGTAGTAAATTTAATTTCAGTATATATTACTGTATACTGGATGCACAGACATTATAAAAATGAAATCACTGAATGCCAAAGATATAAAACCCACAGAGAAACCCACTGAAAAATGCTCATCTCAGACTACCTTTATTGTGCTGTGAAAAATAGATGAAGAGAACCAGATGTTGTCAGCCCTATGAACAGGCCACACCAGAAAAACCAACTGCACAAGAAAACTAAAACTATATTTTATTGACAGACGCTTTGGTAACAGAATCTTGCATGCCAGATTGTGCTTTTCCTACCATCCCTCTTTAATCCCAGTGAATCCAGAGATTAAGTCTGAACCAGTCTGCCTCAATATTAGCTTGTTTCCCAGGATTTAAGGACTGTTTCAGCTCTCTTTGTTTATATAACAGCGGTTCTTACCTATTTCCACAAAGCCATCTCCCTCTCTACAGATATACAAGTAGGATTAGCATTCAACAACCCAGATCTTACTGCAAGAACTATGAAAATTGTTAAGAAAAAAAGCCAGTGACTGCCAAGGCTGGCCTGATTTTGGACAGGAAGAAGAGTTCCCATCTATCCCATGTTCTGATAATAGGTTTGCAGACTGTCTTCTTCTGACTTTGGTAGTACTAGCCGTCTCACTAGCCATTAGATGCCAATTTCTCTCAGGGTACTCCATCATTAGGAATATTATTGAAAATAAACATATTATTTAAGAGAGATGGATGTACTTGCATCTTATCCTCTGCAGCTACCTCCACAAAAGCAATTGTCTGAAGAGTTCACTAAGTATTTAAGAAATCTTAATGTCCACCATTATTTATCAGACTATTAATAGGTTGACCACCATTTAGTATTAATGTGCCCTCCCCACAAGGAGACTAACCTTTCGACAGGCAGCCACTCTTACGTTGAGATCTGCTCGGTGAGCCAAGTGCACCACAGCTAAAAAGTCCTTGCAATTGACAAATGGATCTGTAGAGTACAGAAACGTGTTACAACAATAAAGAAATTCATTTCTATCAAAATGCCATAAAAGCACAAAAATATGGCTATCAATATACGTTTGCTATTTTGCTAGCTAACCACATTTGCACTATTTGCAGTTTAAAGCACTTATACTGGGCAAATGCTGTGTGGAAAAGCTAATAAGTACCAGCATGCAGAATCTGGTTGAAAAGGTTCTTCATAAGAGAAGTGCTAAGTGGAGATTCATTCAGGAGCAGACCCAGTCCAGAATAGCCAACTTCTCTGAGCTTCATACGTTGTTTGCTCCGTTCATAAACTTTAGTGCATTTCAGCATTTGCTCTGCAATCTGCAACAACAATAAAAACATGAACTACTCAGCTGCGGAAAAATTGAAAAATCTGCAGTGCCTATGTAGCTTATATACTTCAAGCAAGGTCCACCTGCAAGCAAAACCTCAGTGGAAAAACAGAATTCAAATGGACTTTTAATAGAAAAAGCAACTCTGTTCTTTAATTTTTTTTATTATTTGCCTGCTGATTTCTAGAAGTTACACCACACAGCACAAAATAATTGTTTCCATAATTACAGCCCAAAAGATGCTCATCATTATAACAAATGATGTCTATGTAGGAAAGGGAACCTGCAAATTACAAAGCTGAACTAGATTTGTGTGTGATTTTGTCAGAAAATAAGATGAAGAAACACAAATCTCATACGGAAGTCAGATTAAGCTTTCTTGCCTGATCTCATGGACTTCAGCTACTTAAGACACATCAGCATCTCTCTATATTGTATCCATCTTCCAAATATCTCCCAGAAAAAAAAGTATTTGTCAATTCCCTAAACTTAATGCAAGGTAAGAGGGATGCGGTGGTTCAGTGACTAAAACACTGAGCTTGTTGATCGAAAGGTCGGCAGTTGAGCGGTTCGAATCCCTAGTGCCGCATAACGGGGTGAGCTCCCATTACTTGTCCCAGCTTCTGCCAATCTAGCAGTTCGAAAGCACATAAAAAATGCAAGTAGAAAAATAGGGACCACCTTTGGTGGGAAGGTAACATCGTTCCATGGGGCTTTGGCGTTTAGTCATGCCGGCCACATAACCACAGAGACGTCTTCAGACAGCGCTGGCTCTTTGGCTTTGAAACGGAGATGAGCATCGCCCCCTAGAGTCGGGAATGACTAGCGAGGGGAACCTTTGCCTTTAATGCAAGGTAATTTGAAAGAGGAGTTATACCTTGTTTCTTCTTCCAAAAAACCCATTTTTCGTATAAAAATGCACAAACTCGCTAACACTATCAATCACTTTAGGAGACATGTAAAACAAAATTACCTTGAACACAAGTTCTCGTAGTCTATCAGAATACCTCTGATTCAGTAGAAGAGCATAAAGGATGTCTGCATTTCCTGGCTCAAAAAGCAATAAGAAAAGTTGGTCTCGGGTTGGGCAGGTGTTAAGCAGGCTGAAGAGCATATCTAGAATCCCACAGAGCTTGGGGAAAAAGAGAAAAAAGGCACACACAGATCATAATCTATGAATCTAGAATGCAAGTCATCCTGACAGTCAATATTATTCAAACAACATTAGTCACCTGAAATGCAACAATAGTTGCATTTTTAAACTTACCTGAAATACAGGTATGTTTAAAAATGCAAACAGAAACAACTCCTGTTAACAGTTGCCCCAGTTATTCAGACACAGGTCATTTTTTCAGAATATAACTGAACTTTGAATCTCATCTATATAGATACTTGTAGCAGAGATAAAGAGATCTGCAAGAACAGGAGGTAGAGAAATACATGGCTGCTCAAATAATTTTAAAAAGCACAAGAAAAAGTGATGGATTTTGTTAACGTTTGAGGAGCCTCACATAACCCCATAGCCTTCCCAACAATGTTTTTGCACGAACACTTTAATTCTGTTCTAATTTATTACATTAATATCTGGAAAGGTTTATCAGAGCAGCTTTTAAATCAATCAATCAATCAAAAGAAAAGACCTCTCCTTAGGCTTACAGCCTAAAAACTGCAGCATAAAAGAAAAAGAGATGGAGAAAAGGAGACACACATATGCGCGCATACACACACACAAACACACAAACCAACTTATTTTTGCAACTTTCTAACAACCACCTGGCATATAAGAAATGGGCTACTGAAATCTTAGTGGATTTCCACAAAATAAGCAGATTATGCAACCTTCAAGAAATGTACTATAATACACCCAGAAAACTGATGATAATACAGGATAGATTTCAACTTTTTTGCTGGGAGTTTCTGATATTTGACCATTCCAGCCACAGCATGACATCCTCACCAAGAGAAGACAATCTTACTGCTTCTCCCAACAGGGCAACTTCTGTGAAGGGAAAGGAAAGATCCAGACTAAACATAGCAGCCATGGATCTAGGTTGTGAAGATAGTAAGTAATTTGTTAACAAATGTTGGTTTTAGAGGTGACCTCAGTCTAATTCTTAAAATTACCACACGAAAGGAACAACAGAACTCTGGATGCTGAGAAAAGAATTGGGCAAGATGAGCTTTGGATCTACAATTAAGAGCTTATGAACAGCAAACATCACACCTTCTCTATGTTATGTGCTGCAGTGTGTGTCTGTCTGTCTGTCTGTCTGTCTGTCTGTCTGTCTATCTATCTATCTATCTATCTATCTATCTATCTATCTATCTATCT